>SZYD01000957.1:0-52361 GCA_009363875.1 Mikania micrantha | reverse complement strand
AATGTGAAGCAGAATGTAGTCTTGGGGCGAATGAGATAACTGACACGACGAAAATATGTGGGGCGATGAGCTTAACTAATACGAATGAGGACTATTCGTATGAGACTCTAAGGGCGAATGACCTGGAGATGCAAATGAAAAATCAGAAAGACGAATGAGTCCAGTCAGACGAATGAGGAAACTGATGGGCGAATGTGTAGGCTATTCGTATGAAGAGGCTATTCGCCTGAGTAGCTACTCTATGATATGAAGTTTAGATAGCACGGAAATCCTTCTAACCTCAGTTTTAGGCCGTTTACTCCACCAAAATTTTTATACACCTACAAAACAATATTCCTAAGGTTCTTAAATCAACGTTTAGGCAAAAGAAACTCTAAAACACA
Organism: Mikania micrantha; assembly: GCA_009363875.1. Classification (NCBI taxonomy): domain Eukaryota; kingdom Viridiplantae; phylum Streptophyta; class Magnoliopsida; order Asterales; family Asteraceae; genus Mikania; species Mikania micrantha. The sequence continues at coordinate 51,978 of SZYD01000957.1, read as the reverse complement.
AGTTTTGGCATTGAAAAGTAGACTTTTTATGAAGAAAAAATAGATTTTTGTAGAAACTTATCTTAAAGAACATCAAAATCAGTGAATTCGATGGAAACTAACCAGAATCAAGATCCAAAGCTCTGATATCACTTTGTAGGACCTCGGAAACACGACAGTTCCTTGCGGATTCTGCTCGGCAGCCCCGAATAGTGTGGAATCCTATTCGAGGGTTTTCCAATCGAAATCAACTTACCACGTGGTCAACCGATGATAAGGAATCGACTTTCCGTGTAGAAACAATCGACCACGGGCCAAGAAACGAAGTTGGATGCAGGGAGGCGCTGAAACCTAGGTAGATATGACAGAGAATGAGCAGAGGTCCTTAGAACATTCTTTTTTTGGGTATATATAGTCTGCTGCTGCCTACGTACGAATGAGTCATGCTAATGACTAATTCGTTATAAACAGTCATTCGCTAGGCGTTCATTCGCATGAATGAAATCAAATCTACGTTTATTTGAACGAATGGTCAATTTGTTAAACAAAATCAAAGTTAAACATGTCAAACACAACTAAACATTAGATAATACTTGATTTCATTAATAATAAATGCTTTAATACAATCACAAAAGATAGTTACAAAAAACTAGGGACAAACTATGTATCAACATCACTGATTTATTAAAATAAATGAACTGATTTATTAATAAATAATAAAAATAAATGAACGAACATAATCGAACCTAAATGAACAAATATAAACGAACGCAAATAAACAAACCTAAATGAACAAATATAAACGAACGTAAATGAACGAACAAAAACGAACGTTCCCTAACGTAAATGAACGAATGAGATGTTTGTTCATGTTCATTCGTTCCCTGACTGACAGCGGAATACGTCCGAGAATGATTTTAAATTGCTCAAAAGCTCATGGTGATATGTTACAGTTTTTAATATTTAAACATCCATGTTAAATGATTCAAACAATTCACTCAATGACATATAAACAATACAAGATTTCGAAATCAAATTACAAGTAAGATAACTAAACCTTGTTTTAATTTAACAAGGTCCTTTAAATCTAATCCATGTCTTCATCATAAGTCTTCACCTTAGCCTCTTATATATGTGAAATAAAAAGGTCAAAATATTTGCATAGTTGGTGAACGATTCCAAATAGTTTAATAATATACGTATAAAAAGATGCAAAACTATTAAACTAAATAGAACTAGATCTAAAGCATATGTAAGTTTCAAGTATCATGTTTGCTCAAAGCAAGAATCCATACAAATGAAATCACAAAGCTTAAATCAAGACTAATTAGGTCTTTGAATTAAACAATGTAAATCTTAATGTTTATATTTGTGTACATTTCATATTTTTTGACACAAGACATAAGTCATTGCGAACAATGTAGCCACATTCTTAGGCTGCTATGTGCTAGTATATGTTTGATGTATGAAACATCTTATAACCTAGTTCTCACATAATATTTAGCACATAAGTTCACATAGCATCTATGTAACATCCCGAAATTGTAATAAACAATTATATTTAATAAACGATTTAAGATGTCACTTGAAATTTCATTTATAAAAGTATACACACTCATATGTAAAAATACATGAGAAAACAAATTAAATGTAATTTAATATACGTATGTAGCTTTGTATGAAAATTATTTCTAATTATATAATAAATAAATAAATAAATAAATCAAATCCCATTTTTTGTAGGTAAAGTAGTTTATAAAATAATTCGATAAAAGATTTTTTTTAATTTTAGAATTTTGGTTTACAAATAAACAAGTAAAAAAATAATTTAGTTGTAATTATATAATTTTAATTAAAAGTACTAAACATTGTGAATTAGAATTAAACATTTATAAGCTTTTGAAATAATAAACAAAACATTTATAAACTTTTAACTTATATTATAATTTTTTCTTTATAAACTTTAGTAAATAATACAAACAACTTTGTTTTAAATTATACAACTTAAATATAATGTTACAACAATGATTAACTACCCATTAACACATAAAATACTTGTTTATAATAATTTCTATAAAATTTAAACTCATTATATTAAGTTTATAAAAATTAGAAAGTGTTAATAAAAAAAGTTAAAGGGTAAATTGTGACAATTCTGAAACTGTTATTAGAAGGAAAACTGTCAAAAACCCCAAACATGGTTTCCTTCCTCATCCATATTCTAGCCGGATAGCCCCATGACTCATTGCTCCAACCCAAAGTCAATATCGGATAATCCCACTCGATTACAGCTAATCACGATCAAAATAATAAAGGATTTGAGCATGTGATTCGTTTACAATCAACAATCAATCCCATTAATCGCGTATCCATTTCAAATTGCTACCAACTTAAGAACAAAAAACGCATAATTCGAAACTACCTTAAACGAGTATAAAATTCGAATTAAGACCACCATAATACTCCCACACTCAATTTGAACTTGTCTGTGCTAACAAAACCGACCTACAATCTACAAACATCGCGTATCAAGACCATAAAGATCTCGGCTTCTGTTCTTTAGTCGAAACCCATTGAATCTCGAACACCTGTGTCTCTTACACCATAGTATTTTTATTTTGAAAAAAAGAGACAAAGCCCTAATGTTTTAGAATCAATCGGAATCACAATCGAGCCAATTCGATCGAGTAAGTGACTAGGGTTTTGGGTTGCTGTCCTTAGGAATTTGGGGGAACCAGAATCATCTATGATATAGCATATTAAACCAGATAGATTTCGTTCTCAGGGCGTTAGACCAACCAGTTAGCGCTTGTGATTCCGAATGGCATGTCGCGTGTTCGAACTGGGCTACGGCCGGTTTTATCATTTTTCACCGTTTTGATTATAACTTTTATTCAAAAACTCATTTTTAATTTCTGTTTTCATAGAAAATTCTTTTTCTCAAAATCCTATCATATTTTATAAAAATATATACATATAATTTTAACAAAAATATATATAACATATGCATTATCAGTAAATAATTATATTTAAGTAAATTAAATACTAAAAAGAAGAAAATTAATCAATTATTTATTTAATAATTTAATATACAAGTTTACACATTTTATATACAATTTTACACCTTTTATATATATATATATACATATATATATATATATATATATATATATATAGAACATGTTTATTCGTGATATATGAATTTATTTTTAATAACTTATGACATATTATAAATTATATAAATTATAAGTTGCATTCAGTTAAGTTTTAAACATTTTATTTCAAGTTCTTTTTATAACTTATTTATTATTTGATTAATAATTTTAGGAAATTGAAATAAAAAATTTATTTAAAAACAAGAATTCATTAAAAATATTAAAGTGTTATAACTTATTATCATTTAAAGCAAATATTTATAAATAAGTTTTAATAACTTATATTATACAAATATTTTGATAAACTAAAACTTTATTATACATTTTATAAACATATATGTTTGCATTTTATAACATCCAAATAAGTTTTAATTATTTAATATATTTATAACTTATTAATTCGATTAGTTTGTTTATAATTAATAATATGTTATGATAAATTCTTATTTGGACACATTATTTAATAAATTCCTTTGAAAGATTATTAAGTATTATTTGAAAGGAAATTGATAAAACAAGTGTTTTAATATTTGGTTATACATAAAATAGTTTAATTTTAAAAACCTATTAATTATGTTGTATGACAACATGAATAATATAAACCTGTAAATCCCACTACTATTTTAACAAATTTTAAGTAATAACAAATCAAAGCAAATTGAACCTGTTGATCTATTTAAAACTTAGATAAATCCAAAGAAAGACGTAGTTATGTTAATATTATGTCTAATGAAATATTTAGGTGAACTTTGAACTTGTTTGATATACATTGAACTATACTTTGATATACATTATCAAAGACTACCATATATTAAGGTGAGTCTTCATAGCCCTCTTTTATTGTTTTATTTTGGGGTGAAACATGCAACTTATCTATTACCAGTTTTCATATGAACTTAGTTTAACGATCTTATACATTGTGAACTTTAGCTAAGAACATGCATTGATCACTCTTAGTGATTATGATAGATCTATCAGACCGACCACCCCATTGTTGGTTGAGTTGACTTCGGTCCTCCGCGGTGATAGTTTACTACTTTAGCATTGTTATAAATGCTAGAACGTGGTCAGAACATTATTTATTAACATCAGTTGATCTGCTTCACTTGCTAGTTCTTTTTATCTACGTTCATTGTGCTATGTTCTCACATAAGACAACATTTACAACATTTTTGTAAACATATTTTGGTGTGAGTGTTCAAACCTATGAAACTCACCAACTATTCATAGTTGACACTTGATTTTAAACATGTTTCAGGTCGGAATGACAGTAAGCTATATTAACAAGCTTGGATAAGTTTTTCATTATATTTATCTTTGATGTACTAGAATCGAAACGATGTAATAGTTAGGGTTTGAGCATTTGAACAATGTAATAAATGTTTGTGTTTAATGTTTGAACTATCTACAACTTTATACCCTGTGCTATAAACAATCTATATTTCGTGTCACCCTGATGTTTCCGCCATCGGTCGGGGTGCTACAATTTCAATCATGTCTAATAAGCTTAAGAGTTTGTTTCATGTATTTGTTTTTGACTCTATGAATATGTTTTTATACAAAACATACGTAACATTGAAAAAGGTTTACAAATTTAAAAAGAGAGTAAGAATTAACCCATTCATAATCAATGATAAATATTCTTAGTTTGGATAATGGTTTTGAAAAGATTTATTTAATATTTTAAATCAACACTTTTATAAGTGAAATAAATAACAAATTCATAATATTATTATCAAAAACATTCTATTTCTACTATATACAATTTATTGTTTAAGAACTAAAATTATTTGAGCTTTTTATTATTCTTTTTTATCTAATTTACTAATTCATAATACTTCATTTAATAGTAGTTAATTAAAATATATGGGAAATCTTATAAATGCTTTGGAATACTCATGGATGACGATTTCATATAATTTTTAAATGTTTTACAACTTTAAGTTTTACTTTTACGAATAGTTATAAGGTTAAAATTATTTTGATTTGTTAAAAATGTAAAATATTGAAAGCTTGAAAATCTTTAAATCTTTTGACATAAAATTATAATTATGCAAAATAACTTTTATTAATTCTTTTAAGAGTTAAATGCCATTTTAGTCCTTGTGGTTTGACAACTTTTGCCATTTTAGTCCCTGTGGTTTGAATTTTGCCATTTTGGTCACTATGGTTTCATTTTATTGCCATTTTCATCCCTATGGTTTCCATTTTATTGCCATTTTAGTCCAATTAAATTTAAAATTTTGGACTAAAATGACAAAATTTATCAAACTATAGGGATGAAAATGACAATAAAATGAAATCATAGTGACTAAAATGGCAAAATTCAAACCACAGGGACTAAAATAGCAAAAGTTGTTAAACCACAAGGACTAAAATGACATTTCACTCTTCTTTTAATATATGTCGGATGAAATTTATACTTAATTAGAAATAAATAATTAACAAAAAGAAATACAGGAAAAAGCAGCCAAAGCCGTTTCAGCCGGATTCGAACCGTTGTCTACCAAGTCACAAGCATTATCACACATACAACCAGCTGGTCCGTGTGTTCAGACCGACATTAAGAATCAAAATCCTTTTAAATAAAAAGAACCCTGGATCCTAATCTCGTCTTGATAACTATTTCGATTGTAATGAGACCAAAGGGCTTTTGTTTGCTTTCCAAAAGAAGATTATTTTGATGTATGAAACACTTACTGATCGTTGTTGATTCATAGCTTTTGATCGTGAGTCCGAGAGACGGACAAGTTGGTATTTGCAGGTCTTAATTCGCGTTCAATGTTGTTTCTGAGCGTGCTGAATTAGTTCAGAGGGTTTCGTAGTGAGTAAAAGATATTCTTTTGAGAGATTAATTTGATTTTACACGCGTAGGGATTACTTTCAAGTTCTTAGTCAAATTCATAACTTTGGTAAGGCAATTTCGTGTGATTACTGATTGCCAACCCAAATTCCTTGTTTCCCGTGATTAGCGCAATCTGATGGTTGCCTTAAACGCTTTCCATTAAGCTATATCCGCGTTGAATCGATCTGTAGAGATTTCGGGTTGTAACCAGTTGTGGATCGGAGCTGGGGTTGGTCGGGACTGAAAATGGGTAGAGAAAGAAATGTAGTTTAGGCTAGAAGTGGGCAAAAAAACCGGAGCCGGAGCCGGAACCGACAACCCGAACGGGAATCGGAACCGGTCATACCTAAACTGGTGGGTACGAACGGGTACAATTTTTCAGAAGAATTTGAACCCGAACCGGAACCAGCCAAAACAGAACCGGTCAAAAAGGGTTGAACCGGTCGAAACCCGGAACTGAAACCGATCAAAAACGGTTGTAACCGGTCGAAATCCGGAACTGGAATCGGAACCGGGTCTTGACTTTATTGATTGAAACCGGAACCGGTTCTAAAAAAACCCGATTTGCGCTCTAGTTTAGGCTATTGGCAACTTTGCCCCTCATGGTTTTTGTCTGAGGTATTAGTTTTGTTTATTGGCAGATCTGGCCCAACCAATTTAAATCTTATTATTTAATGTTGCAAATTTTTGCTTAAAGTTTTATAAAATTATCCTTTAGTATTTTGTAACTTATAATTTACTATAAAACTTTATAGATTTATAATTTCATGTTTAAAATTGTTGCTATTTTAATAAAATTCGTACATTAAATCTTATTAAGAATACACACACACTAGTTGGAAACACGCGCGATGCGACGGCGCTGATCTATTTCAAATCATTAATTGTAACACCTTACTTTTAAAAGTTTATTACGCATGAAATTATGATCCTAAATTTATAGAAAAATCGACTTAACTCTCCTAAAAAGTAATTTCATTATGAAATATGAAACTATGATCTTTTTACATATACATACATAAAAATTTATGTTGGGGTCGAGTTGAATCTAACCATCACTGGAAACCAAAAGCACATTTTCAATCCAATTATAAGAAAGTGGTCAAAATAGTATCAAAATAAAACAAATATATTCTAAATTTAACCAATTTATGGCTACAAACTATTATTTCTAACAACATATAATTTATAACTATCTTATAGTAATCAACAACATAGGGTCAATAAAAAACAAACATCTAACAACATAAAAAATTTAAATTGGTACTCACAACCTAACCTAAAGCGGTTGACATAGTTGGATGATTACCTGAATGAAGCGACTACTACAAAATAAGCTTCTAGAAGTGGGATCAATATCTAGGTCAAGGAAACTACAATAAGGTAAACAATCACAGTTATTCGAGGATTGTTATCCGTATCACCCCTAGAAATTTGCCAATGCCGCTTGAAAAACAGATTTTTAGCAACGAAATAAAAGATACACATGTTTTAGAAACTTAACATTGGAGGTTAATGAATTGATTCTTTACTTTATATTATGATGACTTGCTAAAGACAATGGTTAACTTAAATGATCACTACGGCATCTTGTAACTAAATCTACAAACATGGTAGAAATTATTATGGTTTAATTGAGTAACCTTTTAGTTCATACTAAAATTGGATAGAAAAAGATTTGACCTCAAAAGTCAAAACTCAACCGGTCCTCTTGTTGAATTGTGTACTTGAAATTCAATGGAGTACCCCGTAACCAGAAGAAGGGAGATGATGTTGGATAGCCAGGCTTGAATTATTGCAGTTACACCATTTTAATATAAGTATAAGATTAGTTTGAGCCTTTAAAACAATTTTAAAAAACTATCTTGGAAGTAAAAGACCAACAACAATATAGCACCCGGTGGCATACATTAGAAATTGTGTCACCCTTCTCGGTACACCATTTTGGAACAAAGCTCCAATGCGCATACTAAAAAAAGTAAAACCGGTATTAACACAAGAAAGTAACAGATAAACATACGTCGAGAGGCTGCGTCGTGAGAATCCCCTTGCTCAAAAAACAATTTCAACATTTTTTTAGTTTAGTTTAGTTTAGTTTATTTATTTATTTAGTTTTTATTTATTTATTTGACTTTATTGAACAAAATCAGCAACAATTGACAATTTGACATACCAGGGACACATACTGTTATGTAAACCAAAAAGTAATAGGACAGATTATATCTTTGTTTGTTGTCCATAAAGGTCAAATTATGTTTAAGATATCCAACTCATAATTCATTTCGAAATTTGAAAACTTTGTAAATTTAACATTTCATAATCTTAAATTCAACCAATTTCTTTAGAACGAAGGGAACATGAGAAGAAAAATTGATAACTGTGTCACCATTTTTCAATTAATCCACACTGCTTTAAAGGGTTTCTGCTATCAATTGCTGCCACCAAAATGGTTTTGTGGACAACCGATCAACCAAAAACATGAAGTGATCCCCCATAACAGCATCCATCAATTATACGATCATCCTGACGTCAAATATTAAGATACATAAGCTAAGATAAATATAACACTACACAATTCGTCTTTTCTTCCTTGAACCGCATGTAGGATGAAAGTAACCATTTAAAATTGAACTGCAACATATATGAATTTTAATAACCAAAATCATAGCAGATGAACACATTAATATATTTCAAAAATTAAAATTGATTCAACAAAATATTGATACCAGGTGAAGTTGTATTACAAGTGTTGTATGTGTCAACACCATGTGAAATCCTCCTTACAACAACGAATGATTCACAATATGTAGGTCAAGTAGTACCTAATACTCAACAAAGTGTGTTATTATTCTGAACGTAGAAACATGTTTATTAGGGATTGAATCTTAGATATAAATATTTTTGAAAACAAAAAAAAAATAAACTAAAAAAAGAAACATGACATGTAGCCAAATGACATCTGCAACCAGTTTGAAAAATCAAATCCAGTGATGAGCTGGAAAGTTGAGGGAAGGTGTAGGATCAGATGTTCTCAATTGATTCAATATTAAAGTATAACAGCGGAATTCAACACAGAATTAGCATAATCATCGTAAGAACAAAGTTAATCAAACAGTAAACTCAAATTTGTTATATAGAGAGAGAAGGTTTCTGCAAAGGAATATTTCATTCAATTCATTAACTTCGTTACATTACAATACTGTCAACTGCCCATATATAGAGACAGTGACGTCTGATGATGTCACATGATGTTGACACCTAACAGACAAAACAAAACAACTGAAAATAACTAAACTACTGAGAATGTCTTCAACATCTGAAGACAATCTCTTACAACTACTGAAGAACTAAAACTACTGAAGTAATAAACTAAAACATCTGATGAGTAAACTACTCATCAGACTTTTACAATAACTGAAAGAAAACTACTGAAGACTAAACTACACACTACAACATCTGATGACTTACACTTCAGCTGTTGTATATCTCTTCAGATCTTGTAACTTCTGTACATTGTATGTCAGCCGTTGTGTTCTTCTTCAGTTGTTATAATTGCTGTGAGACTTAGAGATTTTTCTGATCAGGCTCATTGGTTCTTTTAGTCCAACAAACTCCCCCTGAACCAATGCAGCCAAAAACCTCTAACTTATTTATGGTCTCACTTATTTATTCCCAGGCAGAAAGATAAGTCTTTTTCTTTGAGATCAGTATCAAAATAACCGGTTAAAGTGTATGCCTGATAATCAACAGCTTCCAAAAAAATTCTAACAAGCAAAATATGAGAGGGAACTCCATTGGGGAAATGGACTATGAGCATTAACCCCTCTCATTAAAGCTATTGATTATATACTAACCTGAAGGACTCCCTGACATAAGCTTCAAGTAATATCATCTTCTCTTGTGGAGTCAGTTTTTCAGGTTCACCTTCAAAGAAGGACTCAGGTCCATAATACTCAGACAAGTACCTGGCCGTTGTCCCATCATTCAGCTCTACTCTGGTAATTTCCCTGTAAACAAACTCATCAGGGTGCTTTCCTTCCAAAAACAAATAAAGTTCTTCTTGCAGAACATGTTCAAGCTTCCTATATACTAGTCCTTTCTTGATCATTTTGTTCTCTATGAAATTTGGAGCTTTTGCACCAGAGTTGTACACACTCTTGAAATCACTTATTATTTCCCAAGGATCAAGCACTGACCCCAGCATAATTTCAGCACTTAATACCCTTCTGATTCTTCTGGCATAAGCTGCTGGGGCTTCTCTCTTGTGAATCCTATGAATGACTCTTGGATCAGGCCACATCCTAATCAGATCCTTCATATACTGAAATGTGCATCTCAGAGCATACAACCTTTGAGCTTCTTTCTTCATTGCAGTAATAGTTGATGTCTGAGGATAATCTTTGTCAACCAACTTTAAGATCTGCTCATCATGCTTCCTTTGGTTCTCTTCTTCTTCAAGCTTCACTTTGACTGCCAACATTCTAGACTCTGGTGTGATCATTGGATGTTGACCAAACACCAGTGGCTTCTCAGGCACATATTTGGCAGGTAAAGTTACTTTCTTCTTTTGAATGGCCAGATCTGACCCAGTTGTTGCTGAATCAGGCTTTTGAGCCTTTGTTTTAATGACTATAGAGATAGGCATCCTGTCTTCCTCATCTGAATCTTCTTCTTCTTGAATTCTAAGTTGCCTTCTCTTCTTTGGAGGAGCCCTTACCTCAACAACCTGAGTTTGAACCTCTTGATTTTGTATCTCCTCTGGTTCAGTTTCTTGTACATCAGAGGTTGTAGCCTGTTTTTGTACATCAGATGTTGTAACTTCCACTTGTTCAGCCCTTGCTTCAATTACTTTCTCAGTCATTTCCTGCTCAACCTCCTCATTAGCTCTGTTGATAACCTCAACAGATTATTCTTCTTCTGTCTCTTATAAGTCACTTGAATTGCAGGAGACCTTTCAGAAGCAACATCTTCAGATCTTGGCCTTTTGGAAGCTGAAGTTGTGACTGACTCTGTTCCTAACTCCCCCTTTTTGGCTGCAGGGGAAGAAGGAGAATGTAGAGTGGTAAGTCTGGCAGTCACAGCCTCATCAACCATTTGTTGAATTTGAGATGTGGAGGGTAGCCTCTCATCAAGGGCTTGGGCAATGATGGTTTTTAGTAATGGAGTGATGAGAGGGAGGATATTTAGAAAGGCAGCAGCTAATGCCTCTGGGGGGCTAGAACCCAAAGGATTAGTGCCTGAAGCAGTGGCTGGAGGCTTGTCAAATTGTATAGTAGTGGTTGAAGTGTTTGGGTGACCTTCAGAATGAGAAGGTGCCATCTGTGGGGTAATTGGGGAAGATGGACTTTTGTCCTTGGACATTTTGGTGAGTAGCTCATTGAGTCTACAAACCTCAGCCTCAAGGATTTGATTCTTTTTCAGAACCTCAGCAAGTGTGCTTTGGTCATCATCAGCCTTAGCTGAATCATCTGACCTCCTGAGAATATCAGGATCTACCTGAGTTGAGTGTGGCTCAACATGAGCAGGTGCCCCTTTTTCTTGGTACTGGGGACTTCCAACCTCAGGGGTAACCCCTTCATCAGTTGTTGCCTCTGACAAGGTCTTAGTAAGGGTACCACTATCAATCACTCCAAATGATGGAGGTGATGAAGTAGCAGCCTTGTCAGATATCAGAATCTCTCTTTCCACACTAGGAGATCTGATGTGGTAGTCATGATCCTGTGGGTTATCAGAGACACTTTGTTCCTCCCCCTCAATGTTGGAGCTAATCCCAGTAGTGATAGGTGTCTGGGAGGGGATATGAGTGTTCAACTGATCCAGGATGTTGTCAATAACAAAAGTGGGGCTATCTGGGGTGGTTTCCATAGGAATTGGCTTTGAAAGAGAATGCACCCGGGGAGATTGGTGCTGTTCAATAGAAACCTTTTCAAATGAAATAGTTTCTAGAGATGTGTCTGCCCCTACAATGGTTGCTCCAGGATCCTGTTGAGAGGAAACCTGGGCGGTTTGAGCCGGTGGAGTCTGATGGACCACTGGTTGACTACTCCCAGTGACCATTTCATGCCTTGGTGAGGCATGGGCAGACTCAGGGGACTCATTTCCCTGAGCAGCCTTTTTGGGCTTTTTGGATTTTGGTTTGGTGGGGACTTTGGATTTGGAAGTAGAAGTGGAGACTGTGGGTTCCCTCTGCTTTGGTTTTAGCTTTCGGGCAGCCTCTTTTAGAGTGAGGTTAGAGTTGTGTCGGGAATATACTTCCAGCAAAACTGCTGGAGCAGGGATCCCCTGACCAACGAGGCCAGTTTGCTGAAGCTGTTTCTCTATGATGGCCATGATAAAACGTGGATAGAGTAGCCATCTAGAGGAAACAGGCTTAGCAGCATGTTCAGTTAATTCAGAAAATAGTATTTGAGAAAAATTTAGCTTTTGAGATTCAAGGATAGAATACAATACCTGTTGCCATCGAGAGGACATTTGGTCCCATGAGGAAGACTTCGGAGCCAAGCAGATGTTGATCATATGGAATATCAGGCGCTCTGGGTCATTAAAGTGCTTCTTGAAAAGTGTGGAGTCACTCAAGTCACCCTGGTATTCATGACGTGTAAAACAGAGGTCAGTGGCGCTCTTAGGAAACTGAGTGACCAGGTTAGCATCATCAAGCTGAAGAACCTCCCTGAGTTCAGCGGGGCTGATGTGCACATTATGACCATTAACTGTGGATCGAAGGGAGATGACTCCTGTGCCCACGTTGATCAGTTCAACATTCATCCAAAATTGATGAATGGAGTCGACATACAGAGTTGGATTGAGAAGAAAGGCAGTTTTGAATTGAGAGGAGGTCATCAAGTCCACAGCTTCATCAAACTTTGACCAAAAGGAGGATTTGGTCAGATAAGCAACGGAATTGTGTCGAGGTTTCAAGGTGATTGACGCCATGGATGCAAAGACTGGAGAGGGAAAATAGGTTTTTGAAAAAGATGGAAAGTTCTGAGAAAGTGATAATGAAACAACTGAAGAAGGTTGAGTTAAATAGAGAAAACAACAGAAGTTAAAACAACTGAAGAGTAAATTACTCATCAGGTGTTGTCGACAGTTTTGTTCAGCAGTTGTTTTCATCAGTTGTTCATCAGACTTTGTGGAATTTTGTTCATCAGAACTTGTGAACATGGTTCATCAAACTTGTAAACAATTTGTTCATCAGAACTTTGTGAAATTTTGTGCATCATTGTGTCATCATCAGAACTTTGTGGAAATTTCATAGTTGTTCATAGAACAGAACATTTTTTCATCATTCATATTGAAAAAATTTTGATTCAGAATTGTGATCAATTTTTTTCATCAGAACAAACATTGTTCATCAAACATTTGCATCAGTCATGATTCAAGTTCATTCATGTAAACAATTTCATTCTAGAATAATCTTTTTTCATTTGTTAAGATCCATTAGTGAATGAATGAATCTCAACAGTAAAGTGTTAACTTGATCATCAGAACATTGAAAAATCATCTGTTGAACATCAGAACTTGTAAACATTGTTTGAACCTTCAGTACTTAGTGAATCAATACTCATCAGTACTTGTAACTTAGAGTATTAGAAAAGGTCATATCTTTCCTTGAAGCAGTACTTTTGATATGTATCAGTATATACTGAAAATATCAAAAGGTTTCAAGGTAAAAAAAATTTATTTGAAAAGAACAATTGAAAATATTTTTGAGTTTTTGAAAAGAAATTAAAATTTATGTAATGAAAAACCAACCTATTCAAGTTGCAGCATACCAAGCCTTAGAACTAAATTTTGAAAAGTTGAGGTGTCTAAAGGCTTAGTAAAAATGTCTGCAAGCTCATCAGCACTAGGAACAAACTTTGGATCAATCAGACCCTTTTCATAACAATCTCTTATAAAATGATGTCTGATCTCAATGTGTTTAGTCCTAGAGTGCTGAACTGGATTCTTGACAATACAAAGAGCTGAAGCACTATCCATTAACAATGGTGTCTTCAGTTCTTTGATGCCATAATCTAAGAGTTGAGACTGAAGCCAGAGAATCTGTGAAGTACAACTTGCAGCAGCAATGTACTCGGCTTCAGCAGTGGAAGTGGCTACAGATGTTTGTTTCTTACTTTGCCAAGAAACCAGACAATTTCCTAGAAATTGACACCCACCAGAAGTAGATTTTCTTGAGAGTTTGCATCCTGCATAGTCACTATCAGAAAAAGCAACTAGCTTGCAGGAATGTCCAGTGGAATACCATATTCCCAGAGATAGAGTGCCCTGCAAATATCTGAAAATTCTCTTCACAGCAATTAAATGAGATTCTTTAGGTGCAGCCTGAAATCTAGCACAGACACAAGTAGCAAACATAATGTCTGGCCTTGATGCAGTTAGATACATCAAAGAGCCAATCATACATCTATAAAGAGTTTCATCCACTGAAGTACCTTTTAGATCAGCATCAAGTTGTGTGGTGCTGCTCATGGGGTTAGAACATGGTTTACAGTTTTGCAAATCAAATTTCTTTAACAGCTCTTTTGAGTATTTTGATTGGTGAATGAAAATTCCATCAGGTTTTTGTTTAATTTGAAGACCCAAGAAAAACTGTAGTTCCCCCATGGCACTCATTTCAAAATTTTTGGTCATAAGCTCAGTGAAAGCATCACACAACTTTAGATCAGATGAAGCAAATATAATGTCATCAACATAAATTTGAACAAGTAGCTTATGCTGTCCTACCTTCTTTATGAATAGAGTTTTATCAATGGAGCCTCTAGTGAAATTATTTTTGAGTAGAAAAGTGGATAAAGTGTCATACCAGGCTCTAGGTGCTTGTTTCAGCCCATAAAGAGCTTTATCAAGCTTGTACACCCAATCAGGATGTTTATTGTCCTCAAAGCCTGGAGGTTGACACACATACACTTCCTCTTTTATTTTACCATATAAGAAAGCACTTTTGACATCCATTTGAAAAACTTTAAGTTTATGTAAGGCAGCATATGCTAAGAACAACCTAATTGCTTCTAGTCTGGCTACAGGGGCAAAAGTTTCATCATAATCAATACCTTCTTCCTGAGAAAACCCCTGTACAACCAGTCTAGCTTTGTTTTTAATGATTTGACCATTTTCATCTGTTTTATTCCTAAACACCCATTTTGTGCCTATTGCACACTTACCTGGAGGTAGAGAAACCAGCTCCCAAACTTGTTGTTTCTTGAACTGCAACAACTCCAACTGCATTGCCTCCACCCAGCCAATGTCTCTAAGTGCTATGTGATAGTTCTTTGGCTCTTGTTGACTTACAAATAGAGCATAAAGACAAAAGTTGGATAATTGATTTCTTGTGGAAACACCAGCAGAAATATCACCAAGAACTTGAGATAATGGATGATCCTTCAGTTCTTGATATGGAATAAGATCAGTGCAAGTGTTTGCTGGAGGAACAGATGCTGCAGTTGAAGAAGATTCAGGAAATACAGCAGCAGGAATTTCAAAGGATTTAGAAGAGGCCAGAATCTCATCAGCATTTGTATTTGGAGCAGCAACTGGAGCAGGAGGAGCATCAGATTTAGCAGATAGTGGCAGATTATCACTAAATCTGAACAGATGAGTGCTTTCATCTTCATCATCAGGACTTCCTTGTGTGGTTTCTGTAGAAGCTTGTGGTGGATCTGCAGTAAGTACCTCATGTGCTTCAACATTAGGCTCAACTGGAAATTCATGGTGCAAGATGTTAAGATCAAACATTTCAGCAGGATTTTGAGGAATGGGATCTTTGGGACATTCATTGAATTTAACATGAAGAGTTTCTTCAACAATCTTTGTTCGACAATTGAACACTCTATAAGCTTTGCAAGTTGAAGAATATCCAACAAAATATCCTGCATCAACTTTGGAATCAAACTTTGTGAGTTGATCTTTGATGTTAAGGATATAACATGGACACCCAAAAGCTCTGAAGAAGGAAATCAAAGGAGTTAGATTGTGAAGTATTTCATATGGAGTTTTCAACCATCTTTGATTGACTAGAACCCTGTTTTGCACATAGCAAGCTGTGTTGATGGCTTCTGCCCAGAAGGTCAAAGGCAGACCAGAGTCAGCCAGCATTGTTCTGGCAGCTTCAATCAAGGTTCTATTTTTCCTTTCTACAACTCCATTTTGTTCAGGAGTCCTGGGAATACTGTACTGCCTCTGAATTCCCTTTGATAGATAAAATTCATCTAAAATGTGATTTCTAAATTCTGTGCCATTATCACTCCTTACACACTTGACAGGTATAGAATATTGCTTTTCAACATACAACACAAAGTTCATAATAGCCTTGGCAACCTCACTTTTTGAGTGCAAGAAGAAAGTCCAGACAAACCTTGAGTAGTCATCTACAATGACTAGACAATACTTCTTCTTTGCCATAGACATTATCTGAACTGGCCCAAATAAATCCATGTGCAGCATGTGCAAACAACTGGTGGATTTGGAATCTCCAATTGGAGGAAAAGAGACTTTGTGTTGCTTTCCTTTCAAGCATGCAGTGCAATTCTCATCACAACTAAAATCCTTTAAGGGAAGACCTCTAACCAATCCATGCTTCACCAATTGATTCATGTTTTTGATGTTCACATGACCTAATCTTCTATGCCACAGATTGGACTCCTGGAAAGAGGCCTTAGAAAATAAACAAGGATGACCCTTGACAGAGATTTTCTTAGATAAATCAAAGGCATATACCTTTCCCACTCTGTTAGCCTTAAGGAGTGTATACTCATCTAAGACTTTGCCAATCAAAGGCATCACATCAGAAGATAAAATCCTACAGTCTTGCTTAGTGAACAGAGAAACATGACCCTTATCACACATTTGACTAACACTCAGAAGATTATACTTAAGATTCTCAACATGATTCACATCATCAAACCTAATCTCACCATTTGTTACCACACCTTTACCTATAATGTAACCCTTAGCATCATTTCCAAAGGATACAAATCCCTTCCTTCCAGTGAAATAATTATGAAGGAGAGATCTGCACCCAGTCATATGCATGGATCCTCCACTATCAACATACCAGATGCTATTTTGGCATGCTGAAGGACCCTGCATACAACAACACACTTAGTTAGATTTTTGGACCCAAACCATTTTGGTTTTGGGTCTGTTAACACATGATGAAACAAAAGTAACATTGTCAGTTGAAGCAACACTTGAAGCATTCTTATCAGAAGATTTTGCTTTGACTTTTGATTTTGATTTCTTTTTATGAAATGAATCAACAGATGCCTCTGCCAGATTGACTTTTCCTATCAGTTGTTGCATCATTAGCATCAGTTGATTATGATTTTGAGTTAAAATTTTGATTTCATCAGACACATCAGAACTTGATTTTTTATTTTTGTGTTTGATCATTTTAGTGTCTTTAATCAAATGAGATGCTGTCAAGTGTTGTTTCCCTGAATCTGGAACAATCGCTTTTCCTTTCTTGGATGTACTTGAGTTATTTCCTTGTAAGGATTTTCCAGATTTTGAAACTACTGATGATTCTGGTACAAACTTTGAACTGAATTCATGTTTCATTTTGAGTATGTTCTTGTTTTTATGCTTGATTTTGTTGAATTTAGAACCTTTTCTGTACCAGCATTCATCAGTTGAATGATTAAACAGCCTACAAATTTCACAAGGCACTCTCTTTTTCTTTTCCTTGTGATTGTCTACAAGTACTGATGGCTTAGAGACTGAATTTTTGTTCTTCAGTACATTTGAAACATCAGTATTTGTAGACAAATTGACAACAGCTGATGTGTTGACAACATCTGAAGAGTTATGCTTCAGCACTTGAGTATCAACATCAGTTGTTGCAGTATCAGCTTTTTCAACAACTGCTGATGAGTGACTTTGACTTATTAAAAGTCGTGCATCATTTTCTCCAGTCCCATGCCCATCAGACTTAACCAGTTTTAAATTTAATTCATTTGAAACATTTTCATCAAGATCAATCTCAATTAAAACACTATCCTGACCTATGTCATCCTGGATAACATTTGTACATCCAAGAGAATAAGAATAGGTTTCAATATCCATAATTTCAGATTCAGATTTGCATGCACTTGAATCACTTTCAAATGATTCATCAGCATCAGACTTTGCTGAGGATTTGGTGAATTGGTATACACTGTCCCCATCAGACTCACAATTAAGATTCTTTGGTGTATAATCAGCTGGGGGGGCAGTGTGATTGTATCCAATACCAAACTTCACATTGGATGCTGTTTGCTTGTTTAACAGCAATTCAAACCCCTTGCAAGATTCAACCCATTTTGCACATTCTACTTGGGTTGCTGCAAGTGTTTGTTTCAAATCATTGTGTTTTACAACCATGACTTCCACCCTAGCCTTTTCATCAGACAATTGACACTTGAGTTTGTAAATTTCAGATTCTTTTTCATTCAAAGCTTTCTCAAATTCAGTTTTATTCTTTGTCATGACCCTTTCTAAAGACAACTTTTCATTGATTAACTCAACATTGATTTCTCTAATGGAAGCAAATGCTGAAACACAAGACTCTGAACACAACTTAGCTTTGGATTCAGAGGATACCTGTGATGTTGAAGAAGATTGACAAGAGTTGTCAGTTGAGTCAATAGCCATCAATGCAAGATTTCCAAAAGGATTGTCTCCACCATGTGGACCATTTTCAGAGTAAGGCTGCATGTTGAAGTCAGATAAATCATCAGTTAGGCTACTCCAATCAACTACTCCAGGAGTAAAGAAACTCTGATGATGTTGTTGTTGAGGCTGTTGATTGGTTTGTGATTTGCTGGGATCAGGAAGAGCAGGTGATTGTGAAGGAATTAATGCTGGAGTGTGTGTAGGTTGAGGCATGTAAAAACAAGGATATGGATACGGCATAGGATTTTGTGGAACAAAGTGAGCTGGATAGAATTGTTGTTGACTAGTACCAGAAGATTGTGGTCCTTTGCTTGATGTGTTGTTGCTTGGAAAAGTCACAAAAGGTGCAGCAGAGTTAGAACCAGTAGATTTGCACTCTCTAGCAAAGTGACCAAGTCTGTGACACTTATGGCACCTCAGCTTCCCTTTGTCAAATCCAACTTTGGTTTTGCCAGATAATCCAGGGAACTTTCTTCCTGTTCGTTTATAGAACTTTTGTGATCTGATGTTGATTAATGCCATTTGACTCAAAATGTCCATCTCCTCTAGATCATCATCCGGAATTCCTTTCAAATCATCCATCACAAAACACAAGTTATCACCATGATTTCCTGCATTACCATCAACTCCAACAAAAGCATGTTCAGAATTGTTAGTAGAGAAATCAATATGTTCATCATAAGAACATTCAGACCCATTAAACTCTGACTCCTGACCTATCAAAGCAGTGTTACCAGGAACAAAATCATCAGCAAGTTTTCCAGATGAAGACAGTTTTCTCTTCTGTTCTACCTCTCTCTAAAAAGTTAAGAGTTTCCCATGTAATTGGGTGAGAGATAGATTTTCCAGATTAGCATTAGAGCGTAGGACAATTGTGTATGTGTCCCATCTCTCAGGCAGTGATCTGAGAAATCAGTTATTCATCTAACTATTAGTATATTCTTGCTTAACCATTTTCAACTCAGAAATTAAACATGAGAACCGCTCAAATTGTTGAGTCAATGATTCACCCTTTCTATGAGAAAAGGTCTCATACTGCTGAGCAAGGATTTCTCTAGTGTTTGCTAAAACCTCATCCGTTCCACCGAATTATTCTTTCAGTGCAACCCAGAGATCATGAGCAGTATCATGATGCATCAAGCCAGAATAAATCTCATTCGGCAAGGCCATGGCCAGAATACCATGAGCTTTAGCATCAATTTCAAACAATTTAATATCCTCATCTGAATACAGATCCGAAGGTTTCGGAATCATTAGTTTAGTTTCAGGATCAGTGATCATGGGTTTATACGGACCATGCACTACAGATTTCCAACATCCTGCACTATTAATCGACAGGTGATGTAGCATTCTACGTTGCCAAATGTTGTACTCACTCCGCACAAGCATCGGAGGCTTGGTTGCGGAGCCTGTATTGTGCGGATCATTGTTTGGAGTTGTCATGATCACAGATTCAAACAATTACACACAAACTAATGTAAATTTCAATCAATTGAATCAAAACAGATCTATATCGAAAGACAAATCAACAGAAGTTAACAGAAAACTTCAATCTATAACAAATTCTTACTAATCAGCTAATTCGATCAACTAGAGAACAAATTTGAGCAGTTTCAGAGATCAATTGTTTAATCGATCAATGATTAACCTGCTCTGATACCAATTGTAGGATCAGATGTTCTCAATTGATTCAATATTAAAGTATAACAGCGGAATTCAACACAGAATTAGCATAATCATCGTAAGAACAAAGTTAATCAAACAGTAAACTCAAATTTGTTATATAGAGAGAGAAGGTTTCTGCAAAGGAATATTTCATTCAATTCATTAACTTCGTTACATTACAATACTGTCAACTGCCCATATATAGAGACAGTGACGTCTGATGATGTCACATGATGTTGACACCTAACAGACAAAACAAAACAACTGAAAATAACTAAACTACTGAGAATGTCTTCAACATCTGAAGACAATCTCTTACAACTACTGAAGAACTAAAACTACTGAAGTAATAAACTAAAACATCTGATGAGTAAACTACTCATCAGACTTTTACAATAACTGAAAGAAAACTACTGAAGACTAAACTACACACTACAACATCTGATGACTTACACTTCAGCTGTTGTATATCTCTTCAGATCTTGTAACTTCTGTACATTGTATGTCAGCCGTTGTGTTCTTCTTCAGTTGTTATAATTGCTGTGAGACTTATAGATTTTTCTGATCAGGCTCATTGGTTCTTTTAGTCCAACAGAAGGTGATGTAACCTCAACACCCATCAATTCAACAATTTCGTAAGTTAAAAACTTGATCTTACCTCCTTGATTACAAATTTTTAAATCCAAAATTTCACCAGCCTTAGAAGCATATAATTAATCCAATATTTTTCAACAAAAACCTCTTAACAACTAACCCATGATGCTTTCTTTGGAGACCTAAAGTTTATAGTCATGAACCATCTAAAGTAGGTGACATAGTCCCAACAGCCACTGGTTCAGTTTGACACAAAACCATAGTGGTTGACCATAATTATAATTACTCATTGTTCAATCCATAATTACTGTTTGACAAAACAGTTTGACATACCAGTACCCATTTGAATAAAATTACTAATTGCAATAATAACAAGAATCCCTTACACAATAATGATAAAATTAAATTTAAGAGGTAAGATCCAATAAGAACCAGATTTTGCGTAAAAACAATAAGAACAATTTAAAAATGACATTTGACAACTAGCCGTCTCGTTGAAACTTAAACCATAACCCTAAACTCTAAAGCTAAATCCTAAACCCTAAAGCTAAATACTAAATCTAAACTCTAAAGTTAAAACTAATGCTAAAACTAAAGCTAAACTCTAATGTTAAACCTAAAACCTAATGCTAAAAGCTAAACCATAATCTTAAACCTTAAAGCTAAATCCTAAACCTTAAAACTAAACCTAAACCCTAAAAAGAAATCCTAAATCTGAAAGTTAAACCTAAAAAGCTAAATCTAAACCCTAAAAGCTAATGTTTAAGACCAAACGCTAAGCTAAATTATAAAACCAAATTTCTAAACCCTAAAAGCTAAACCCTAAATACTAAGATTGTAGAGTTTGACGAGACGGTTCCAACGCATCCGGAATTAGTTCAATCGGATTTCATTAGGGTTGTCAAATGTTGTTTTTAAATTTTTCTTATTGTTCTTAGGCAAAATATCCTTCTTATTTGAACATCCCTCTTAAATTTAGTGAAGATTATTAACCAGGTTATCATATGCCTATTCAGGGAAATCATAAAAACTCATTAGAGGCATTTGATGAACCTAAAGTCGGTGCTTCATTGACTTCTTCCTGGTGGTTAACCGTTGACCATATTTTTATCAACAAAACTCAATCAAATTTTTATAAACAAAAAAAAAAAATTAGCTAGCTACATGTTGACCAAAGTTTTTAGCATTACGAAATATTTCGTTTCTCCAAGCTCCTTCGTAGTTCTTTTTACTATTTCACTAAGCTACATCATACATACAAACACAAATAAAAGAAATAAATAAAATATTTAAAAATGAAAAGTGCAAAAATTACTAAAGAAAAAGGTATAGGTTGGACCCTTGTGATGCTCATTCTACTCAAACCTTGTTTGGAGTAGTGAGAGCTCATTTGAATTTAGTGCAAAGTATTTCTTTAGGTCTTTATACTTTTTCTGAAACGAAGAAGCTTGCTGATCTGAACATACAATTCAACAACACATCATACACCAGTAAAAATTTAATTTAACATTATATCAAACTTTAGAAATATGTAAAGTAGTTTTAAAGGTTATTCTTTGTTCAATTTTTGAAAGCTGCTTTTGTAGTAAAGTTATTTTTGATTCAGCTTATACTAAAGCATGTAGTTGCCTAAATAAATTACCACCAGTCCTAAGTATTGATAAATTATATTTTAGGTTATAGAAATGAAGCTTTTTTCTATTGTGAATTCTTAAGTACAGTGATAAGACAATGTTATGTGAAAATTAATAGCAGCTCATAAAAATGTTGCTTACTTGCAAGAACCAACAGCCTCCTATATGTCAGCTTCTATTGTCACTCTTGTAGTTTTAACGTGCTGATTGAAAGCAATCTGTGTGTACCATAAGATAAATGAAAACAAAATGATATATATTGTATTATTTAATAGATAAATTTACCAAAATATTGAGGCATAAAAACAAAGAGCTAAATACAATTTTTTTATATGAGAAACACAACAAAGAAAGGATCACACGTGGCATACCATAGATGGTTTTTATATTTTTCTAACAACAACATACCTTTTTGGCTACATCAATTGACCTATAAACAAATGTTAAGCCAAAAATACATTCCATTGCATTCTGCGTTATTTATAACTTTCAGAAAAGTAGGTAACCAAGTAACAAAAAAAACATAAAATCAGTTAATTTTTAAATTTAAACGAAGATAAAATGAGTAGAGAACAATGTAAAACAAGACGCATTATGTTTAAACACTTTCTAAGAAACGAACAAAAATGAACATAAAAACTGGAAGAAAAGTTCAAAAAACCTAAGAAAACAAACCTGGAGTTCATCTCTGTAATCAACCATCAAAAGTACTCGAATCACTAACACCGTTGCTGGTGTTTATTGTGGTTGTCACCATCACCATCGAAGAGAGGTCGGGAACGCCCAGAGGTGACGCCTAGGTAGCCTAAGAAGGATTAATATCCCTAGATTTTAAGATCAATGACTACAGTTAAATATAATGATAAAATTAGAACTGAGGCTAGAATCGACGTTTTGACACACCTAGGTCAAAATTGTTTGACGATTTAACGATTTCAAAATCCCTATTTTCCCAGATTTCAACGACAAACGTTCTTCCCTCGAATTCCACGATTTCAAGCAAATTTTTCCCGAATTCCCTGATTTCAAAGAAGCAATCCTTCATCGAATTTCAAAATGAGTGCGGATTCGAAATTTTTATCACGATTTTGATACAAAGATCGTTTCCTGTCTTCCGATTCGTATGTTCTTTAATTTTTGATTTCGATCGATTCTGTATCATAGGAATTCATTTGAATCACGATTTTGATACAAAGTAATATATGTCGTCAATGCCCTAATTTTTTATAATTTTAGGAAAAACAAGACTTGATAGATAATAAACGAAATACTTTGATGAAATCGAGCAACAATGGTACTGTTTTTTATTCAATATTGTACCTTTTTTTTTGTTTTCGTAGTTGTTTTGTTAATATGTTATAATAGTTTTAATCTGCTAGTTGTTTTGTAGTTATATAATCTGCTAATCTATGAATAAGGTTTATAGTTTGCATAATTGTGCTAGTTTTTAATATAATTATAGTTTTTTAAGATAATGTCACTTGAATAATATACTAAAGTAATGTATAATCTGCTTGTCTTCAAAAATAGTTTATAGTTTGGATAATTGTGCTGGTTTTTAATATAATCATAGGTTTGTATTTGTTTGTAACAGTTGTACTGGTTGTATTTGTTTTTTACTAGTTATTGGTTGTGTTATATTGCTTATGTGTATGTTGTATTTTGTTCCGGTTAGTGCTGGTTTCTAATGGTTTGATATCAAACAAATATTAAGCAGTAACTAAAGTGCAAACCAGTACAAAACTTTGTACAAAACCAGTACAAAACTTTGTACTTGTTTGCACTTTAGTTACTTCTTAATATTTGTTTGTACTGCTTAATATTCTAGATTGTCCTGGTTAGTACTATGATGTTTATAAATGCACCATGTTTTTGTACTAGTTATATTGCTTATGTTTGGTTACTGCTTTGTAATTGTTTGTACTAGTTAATGGTTTTATTATTTGTATATGTTTTGTATTGGATGTATTGGTTTATTATGTATTGTACTGGTTTGTAATAATTTGTACATGTTATTGGTTGTATTGAATGTATTTGTTTGTTCTGCATTGTATTGGTTTGCACAGGTTTGTACTAGTTGTATTCGTTTGTTATGGATTGCAATAGTTTCATTGCTTATATTTTGTAGTGGTTTGTATTTGGTTTTTCTTTATTTAGGTACCGATTGTCTTATATTGCTTACGGCAAGAATTGGTTTGTTCTAAATTGTACTGGTTTGTAATGGTTGTACACATGTTGTGTCACACCCCGAGCTGGCGGGCCAGATCGTGTGTCCCGTCAGGCGGAAAGGCCCCGGGGCGCGATATTGGGAATGATAATCGTGATGATCAGATTGTTTACATTTCACATGATATATAATGAGAAAAAAACCAAATAGAATAGAATTACAAAGTTAAATTACATCAGTTTTGTTTATAATTTAACAATGTAAATCTATCTTCAACATCATAATCCATCTATCTTGTATCTACACAAGATATACAAAATAATTTGTATAATGATGTCCAAAATATGCACACTTAAAAAATACTAGGTCCTCTAACTGGTATCCTAGTCCAAAAGCATTACTTCTACTCAGACCTGTTCGTCACCTGAGAAGTCATGCAAAAAGATCAAGTCAACACATGGTTGGTGAGTTCATATAGTTTTATTTGAAAATAAGTTTAAATACCGGTCCGAACTACAACCTTAAATAACCTATAGGAGTTAGGAATTAAGAAAAATCAATTCCTAAGTGCTAAATTGTTGAAGATTAAATTTATAATTGATTTTAGTATCAATTTGGACTCCTAAAAGTCAAAATTCGTCCATGTACATAAGAGGGAGTTATGAATTTCAATAGAAAATGAAGTAATGGTCGAATTAATGGTACTTAAAACACCTAATGATGATAATAATCGGTTATCATCAGTTATTACAATCATTATGGTCGGATTAAACCCAAATGATGATCTAGTTTATTAGAACCGTTACAAGCAATTGCAATTCATATAATTCGACATTAGTCTTCACAATTGAACTTCCAGAATCATATATCGGCACACTTAGAACCTGTTACATACCACAATTCGATTTCAGTAGTTCGGGAAGAAGGATTTCGATCAAAGGGTTGCCGAATCTAGGGCTCAAAGTCGTTCTACATCAATTCGATATCAAAACAGGTTAGTGATTGATCATATACCTTCTAAAACAACCGATTAAGCTTAACCCTATGTTAATTCAGGGTTCCAATATCAAATTGTTCATAAACGATAATTAGGGTTCATATGGGGGATTGATTTGGGGATTTCGATTCAAATGAGATTTATAATCAAATCAATTATTTCTGTTAGCTTCAGAATAGTCCGATCAATAAGAAACATATGTTAATTTTGAATTACAACATCGAACTGTAAGAGATTAATATCTAGGGTTTGTTGTAAGAACGGTTTTAGGGATTCTGATTCAAATGAGTTTAAGAATGAAATTAATGGTTACTAGTAGTTTCAGAGTGTTCCGATTAAACTAAGACATAGACCAATTGCTGATTGTAACATCGAATTGATTGAATTCAATAACTAGGGTTCATACTTAAAAACGGTTTAGGGGTTTTGATTCAAGTGGATTCAATAATTAAATTAATTGGCACAGACATGTTCGAAATGCATCTTTGAATGTAAACCATGTATTAATTTTATGAAATGATAATGAATTGAATAGAATCGAGTCGTGGGTTTTGGGACTCGAGTTCGAGGCTATGTAGATTCGTTTTCATAACATTGAATCATCGATTAATTGAATTATAACCATGATTGAAGTCGTCTAGGATGATAGAACAGTAACCCTATGGTTTTAGGCTGGATCAAATTCTAATTGGAGATCAATTTGGGTTGAAGGCTTCGGCTAGGAACAACAAGGGGGAACCGGCCCATGTAGGTTTAAAACAATTTAATTTTGATATCTGGTGCGATACCCTAGCGGGCGAAGATGGTAGAGTGTGTGTGATGGGTGTGGCAGGTCGCGGGTTCGAACCCGAGGGCTGGCAGTTTTTACATTTTTGAACCATTTTTGATTTTAACTCATAACTCTTTCGTTTCAAATCCGTTTCGATCCGTTCAAGTTGCGTTGGAACCGTAACGGGAATACGAACACATTGGGATGTTAAAATTTATATTTTAATCCGAAAACGAAATCGCGTATAATTACGGCTATTTAAATAAAATCAAATACGATTTTATTTAAACGATTTCAAAGGCACGCGTACTCACGTATGCGTATTCCTAACACTCTAACATACGTATGTTGACACGTATGTGATATCAAGCACAAAACGACATTCCGAATAACACGAGGTTATTGTTTAAACACAGATTCTTCGTAGGAGGATTTCCTACACGAGCTTTTAGTGTGTGATCATTCTGCTATACTCAAAGGTGCGTACACGGCCCCTTTCTTATTTTAAACTGTTTTGGGGGAGAAAACATGTGCAACAAACTGTTTTTAGATACATATCACTTGCATGAGTTAGCTGTTTACATTATGTGACAACATATCAACTTGAAAGTCCTTACACACCTCGAACCGTTTAGTTTGCTGTAATGCAAAGCGTGGTAGTTGGAAATAGATCTATTAGGTTTGACAAACCTCACCTGGTAGATGGGATCTACGCAGGTGTTTGACTGACCAAACACAATTTTACTATTGTTGTGATAGACAATAGTGGCAAGGCGAAAACATGCTATAGCATGGCAATCCGTCAGCTTCGGTGTCGAACACTGATGTAAATAGTTTATATGACTAGCTATCATGACTGTGCATGTGTGATTATGTTATCTACAACCTGATATTCAAACTGTTGTTTTAAACATTGTGAATGCTTAAAACATGTGTTATGCACCAACCATTGTGTTGACTTGATTTACATGTTTTCTTAGGACGCTAAGGCGCGCGTTAAAGGTGGCATGGACTAGGAGATAGAGTCTCATGCATTTTAAACATTTGGAATATTTGAATTTGAACATTTAAGTATTTTGTTTTGTAATGCTTACTTTACAACTGTTATTGGTTTTAAACGCTTCCGCAACTTTTGTAAACTCTGATGTTATGTTTAAAGACCAAAGTATGTTTTGAAATTCATATAGAGGTCTTCGCTATGTCTAATGATCTGAGATCCTGGTTTGTCACGTTCCCAAACGGTATGATTCCGTTAGTTGAAAATTGGGGGTGTGACAGAGGGTTAGGCCGAATGGGAGTTTGGTGCTAATGAGCCTTCGACTGAGTGGGTTAGCCCATCCGAATAAGGTATTGGCCGAAAAGGAATAGCTCATCCGAATGATAAGTTTGTCACACCCCGAGCCGGCGGGAACGGATCGGGTTTTCCCGTCGGGCGGAAGGTTCCCGGGGCACGATATCTTGAGTGATAATCAAATGATTAGATTGTTACATAGCACATGATAAATAAATGAGAAATGCTAACACATCCATGATATAGAATTACAAGATTAAATTACAATGTATCGTTCATAATTTAACCAAGTAAATCTATCAAAAGAATCAATGTAACTATATCTTGTATCTGTACAAGATATACAAAAGATGATTCATTGTTCTTGTCACCAAAAGCATGCAACACAAAATAAAGCTAGGTCTTCTAAAAGTCCACTAGCTTAGTCCATTCATATATGTAGCTACACCTGTTCATCACCTGAGAAAAACATGCATTTAAACAAAGTCAACACTAGGTTGGTGAGTTCATAAGTATGTTATTTGAAAACCTTGATTCATTCACATGCACATTAACAATGTATATTATGTTACTTGTATGTTGTATGTTCACCTGTTCACCCAATGGCTTCTCAATAGTTGTATTTACAAGTATTATATCATCCTAGTAGTGATGCTTATATATAGGGCATATGTAAGGGAACTAAGCCCTAGCCAACATCCCACCACATCACTGCTAGAACTCCACACTACTTGCAATACAACTATTGATTTCCATTCCCAAATCCATATGTTCATCTCAATCTTGATCATCTGTAATATCATGTATAGAATAATATGATGATATAGTTGTAGTTATCGAACCGAAGTTTAGATAACCATTATATAGGTTAAGGATATTAGATTTATTAAATATGTTCCTTGTATTATTCTATAATGGTGGGGTTAACTGTTGTTTCACTTTTAAAGATTAACAGTGTTAGTTAACCAATTGTAATTTGTTCTCAACTGATAGTGCATAGAGCCTAAAGGAATCCATTGAAATCCTCACGTAATCAGATTCCAATGCATCCGATTTATCTCTATCACTTTATGTACCCATAGAACTCATCGCAACAGTTACTAGTAGTATGACATGAGAATATAAATTACTCAGTCTACTAGTCAGCAAGAAACGATGGATTAATTACTTATCACTGCAGATTAATATCACCATGTGTCGCTTTCCAGAACCTGACTTGAAGTCGCCCTGTCACTGATCATATGTTACCGGCCAATGAATCAATACGATCAACATACTAGCCCTACAAGCTAGAGGTTTGTCTAACCTATGGTACCACTATGCTATCGTCGGTTTAGTCACGTCAAACTAACTGGTCAGCTAATTATAGGGGCTTACATGATCAACTTGTACAAATGGCACATGATTGAAGTGATATAATACAACAGATCAATACTAACTAATTGTAATTGTGTTCATCCGTGTTATTGTTCTCAATGTCATATGTTCTCAGTGTTATTAACAAAGTTAAATAAGAACTTGTCTTATTACATTATGTTAATTATTGGGTGAATGATGTTGTTATCATGAAGTTACATTATCATGATTATCATTCTTTGTTCCATGTTCTCCCGTAATATGTGTTGAGTTGTAAAGCTAAGTGGTAAAAGGACTTGTCCTATTACACTTACTTAACTCTTGTGTTGAATGTTATTACAAAGATACATAGTATCTTTATAACATTCATATGTTTGCCTGTGATTATTCCAATGTTTGTTTTTGTAAGAATAACTAGGTGTTATAAGATAAAATCTTACAACTATGTTATTATAATGTGTTGATGAACAACTAAGATATATTATCTTGTTCATCTGATTATCTCTGTCATATCATGATCATACAAGCATGCATACAATGATAAGCGATAATAAACAATTAAGTATTATCTAAAATCAATGTAACAGCAATATGTTAAGCAAAACTTTTAAATAAATAAAAGTAAGCATGTTTCTCAGCCCTGAGAGTTTAAAATCAGTTAAGATTAGAGTAAAAGGGGCATATGAACTCACCTTGTTGTTGTAGTTGTTGACTAAGATTCAAGAATGCACGCGCTCGCTGTTGTCGTACTGATGTTGTATTCACAGTCCTGTGTTTGATTAAATGTTAATTGAGTTACGATCCCTTATTTGATTGTTCTTTTTGAAATATGAGTTGTTAATTGAGTTGGTGTAGTGAAAATCACTCATTATTGTGATTTTCATAAGAATGGCTCATGCTAATGAGTTTTCACCCGAATGAGTCGTTCACCCGAATGAGTCCCGAATGAGTCAGTCACCCGAATGAGTCTCCCGAATGAGTCTCCCGAATGAGTCACCCGAATGGCTCATTCTCCCGGCTCATTCTCCTGACTCATTCTCTCGACTCATTCTCCCCACTCATTCTCCAGACTCATTCTCTCCACTCATTCTCCCGAGTCATTCTGCCGAATGGCTCATACTCATGGGTCATTCGCCGGAACGGGTTTTCAGCTATGGGAGAAGATGATTTCGGGGTATAGTCGTATATATAGTCGTTTTGAGTGGGTTTAGGTGAATAAACTCATCTAGAAGGTGTATGGGTCGAAAAAGGGATGTTTTAAACCGGTTAAACTTCGATTTTTGTCGGGTTTGTAGAAAACCCTAAAAACCGAAACTTCTCTTTAAGATTTCGAGAGTTTTAGATGGAGATAGGGCCGATCCTTGGTACCTTTGTGTAGGGAATGTCGAGATCTTCGTTTTGATACCAAATTTGAACGATTTGGCTAAGAAATGAGTGAGATCTTGAGGTTTTTGTGTGTGTTTTCTAGAGAGAGAGTGATAAATCCGGATTTTTAGAGAGAGAGGGATTATGGCTGGAAAAATGGAAAGGACAGAAAGAAAAATGGGGTTTTATACCCCCGGGTGTTTACCCGCGTGTTTGGTCTCGCTCGGTGTCGTTTTCGCGTATTTTTACCCGCGCATTATTACGGTTACGTAATTAAATAATTGAACACGTAATTCAGTTTTCTTGGATTATTTTTTTTGATGAGTTTAAAAATTGTAAAATGTAAAATATTATATTTTACTTATTTTTACTGTTTCGTTCGCGATCAGACCGTTAAACCTCGTTAATGCGTAGTTTTACCAGAATAGTTTATAAAATTCTTTTAGGTAATAATTCCGAAGAAATCTTTTAAATTTATTTTCCTTATTTTATTATCGTTCGAATCGTTTATCGGTTTCGTTTCGTCAGATCGCGTCACCTTCGCGCGTATTCTTTCGAATCGTCACCCGATCGAACACGACCATTGTTTTGCTTTCTGACTTTTGTTTTCTACTTGTCAGTCATCATTTCAGAACGTTAAACTCACAGATATGTTTGTGTGAATCGTCACCCACGCAAACACACTGTCAGTTCGTTATTCTGAAACGACACTGATATTATGTTTTGAATTGTGTTTTCTCACTGACGGACTTAACTAAACTTCCTGTTTTCACATTGTTTTTCATGGAATTCCCATTGTTTTCGTAACGAATTATCGGCCATCTGATTCCTGTCATCTAAGGATATCAGATCACAACCGACATGTTCTGGTTGTTTACTTGTACACTGTTGTTTCTCTTGATTCGTTGTATTAATTGTACTTAGGTTTTTCACCTAAATACATACAACTATTGTTTATCGTGAGTTGTTGTACTTACCGTATTTTAGTTTTCACATAAATACGTACAACTGTTTACTGTATTCTAAATTCTGTTATCACATACACTGTTCATATACTTGTATTTACACACAGTAAATAGTGAAAGTACACATACCGTACGGACTTGTTGGACGATCTGGTACTGGATGTCACAGTCTCCCCTTGTTAAAGAAATTTCGTCCTGAAATTTAAGCATCAAAGTCAGGCTTTAATTCTCGAACAGATGGGGATACTTTGTCTTCATGTTGCCCTCGCGCTCCCAGGTAAATTCTGGTCCACGCTTGGAGTTCCATCGAACCTTTACAATAGGGATACGGCTTCGTTTCAGTCTCTTGACTTCATGTTTCATAATCTCTACAGGTTTTTCTATGAAATGTAGTTGTTCATCCACTTGTATTTCTTCCAACGGTATGATTAATGATTCGTCAGTGAGACATCTCTTGAGATTTGATACATGAAACACATCGTGTACTCCGCTGAGTTCATCAGGAAGTCTAAGTCTGTATGCCACAGGACCTATGCGTTGAGTTATCTCAAACGGTCCGACATACCTTGGTGCTAATTTGCCTTTAGCCCCAAAACGAACTACGCCTTTCCATGGAGACACTTTTAACATGACTCGGTCACCCACATCGAATTCCAAAGGCTTGCGCCGTTTGTCTGCGTAACTCTTTTGGCGGCTACGTGTTGCTTGTAATCGCTGTTGTATCTGGGCTATTTTATCAGTAGTTTCCTGAATAAGTTTAGGCCCAGTGATTCTATTATCTCCCACTTCGGTCCAACAAATTGGAGACCGACATTTTCTACCATATAGTGCTTCAAACGGAGCACATCCGATGCTGCTGTGGTAGCTATTGTTGTAGGAGAACTCAATGAGTGGTAAATGTGTATCCCAACTTCCACCGAAGTCTAGGATGCATGCCCTCAACATATCCTCTAGGTTTTGAATGGTTCGCTGACTTTGTCCATCCGTTTGTGGATGATAAGCAGTGCTCAAGTTAACACTTGTCCCTAAGGATTGTTGCAATGATTGCCAGAACCGCAAAGTAAATCTACTGTCCCGGTCTGAAATAATAGACAATGGCACCCCGTGCCTTACTACTATTTCATCAACATAAAGTCTCGCTAGTTTCTCCATCTTGTACGTTTCTCTGATCGGCAAGAAATGTGCGGACTTGGTTTATCGATCAATGATGACCCAAATCGAATCGTGTCCACTGGAAGTGCGGGGTAGCTTGGTAATAAAATCCATAGCTATTTGTTCCCACTTCCATTGTGGTATCTCTGGTTGTTCCAGCAACCCCGAAGGTCTCTGGTGTTCAGCTTTGACCTTGGCACATGTGATGCATTTGCCAACATAGGTGGCAACATCTTTCTTCATTCCTGGCCACCAATAAAACGACCTAAGATCTTGATACATCTTATCGGCACCAGGATGAATTGAATAACGTGTTTTGTGTGCCTCGTCAAGAATGAGGGTTGGGAGTTCATCTACCGCTGGAATCCAGACACGCTCCAGATAATAGATAACTCCATCTGGTTTTGTCACAAAATGTTTCTCAGCTCCACAGTCGAGCTCTTGTTTCAAATTGTCTCTTGCCACTGCTTCTTGTTGCGCTTGTAGAATTTGATCTTTCAGACTTGTTTGCACAGTCATTCCCATGGCTCGAACGCGCAAGGGTTTGATTCCTTCCTTCCGACTCAAAGCATCTGCAACAACATTTGCTTTGCCCGGATGGTATTTGATCACACAATCGTAATCGTTCAGGAGCTCAACCCAACGTCTCTGTCTCATGTTAAGCTCCTTTTGATCAAATATGTGCTGTAGGCTCTTGTGATCTGTGAAGATAGTGCATTTGGTACCATACATGTAGTGTCTCTAAATCTTTAATGCAAAGACAACAGCTCCCAGTTCTAAATCATGTGTTGTGTAATTCTTCTCGTGTACTTTCAGCTGTCTTGAGGCATAAGCAATGACTTTGTCTCGTTGCATCAAAACACATCCGAGTCCCTGATGGGAAGCATCGCAATATACTACAAAATCATCATTGCCTTCTGGGAGTGTTAAGATTGGAGCATTGCACAATCTTTGTTTCAGTGTCTGGAATGACTCTTCCTATTTCTGTGTCCACACAAAAGGTTCAGACTTCTGTGTAAGCTTGGTGAGAGGCAAAGCTATCTTAGAGAAATTCGAAATGAATCTCATGTAATAACCTGCCAATCCCAAAAATGATCTGATCTCTGTCGGTGTTGTAGGCACATCCCAGTTCTTGATTGCTTCAATCTTGGCAGGATCCATGTGAATACCATCACTGTTAATCACGTGACCCAAGAATTGAACTTCCCTTAACCAGAATTTACACTTGG
Source organism: Mikania micrantha (assembly GCA_009363875.1). Taxonomy (NCBI): domain Eukaryota; kingdom Viridiplantae; phylum Streptophyta; class Magnoliopsida; order Asterales; family Asteraceae; genus Mikania; species Mikania micrantha. The sequence goes on along the minus strand of SZYD01000957.1, from coordinate 18,161 downwards.
AGAACTTGGCATAGAATCGTTCTTCTTTCTGAAGTTCCAAGACTGTTTCGAGATGTTGCTCATGTTCCTTCTTGTTCTTTGAATAAATCAGTATATCATCAATACAGACGATAACGAACTGATCTAAGTACGGCTTGCACACCCGATTCATCAAATCCATGAACACAGCCGGTGCATTCGTTAGTCCGAATGGCATCACCATGAACTCGTAGTGACCATATCGGGTACGAAAGGTCGTCTTTAGTATGTCTTCCTCTTGTATCCGGAGCTGGTGATAACCTGAACGCAGGTCTATCTTTGAGAAGTACTAAGCTCCCTGTAACTGATCAAACAAGTCATCAATCCTCGGCAACGGGTACCGATTCTTGATGGTGAGTTTGTTGAGCTCTCTATAATCGATGCACATCCTGAACGATCCATCCTTTTTCTTGACAAAGAGAACCGGAGCTCCCCACGGGAAAAAGCTCGGTCGGATGAATCCTTTGTCGAGTAGCTCTTGTAATTGATTGGACAACTCCTGCGTTTCTGACGGTGCAAGTCTGTCAGGAGACTTGGCTACAGGAGTCGCTCCCGGAATCAAATCGATTCAAAACTGCATCGATCTCTCGGGTGGCAGCCCCGGTAAATCATCCGGAAACACGTCCGCATAATCTTTCACAATTGGCACGTCTTGAATCTTGATTGTCTTTTTGTCTTTCTCGATTACGTGAGCTAGGAATGCAATGCATTGTTTTCTGAGGTACTTGTGAGCCTTCATGCACGAAATTATCTTGACACTGTGTTTCGCTTGGTCTCCACGAATCTCCAAGATCTCATTGTTCTCCACTGGAATGCGTAATAGTTTATCGGAACAGATGAACTCTACTCGGTTAAGAGATAGCCAATCCATTCCGACGATGATGTCGAAACTGCCCAGCTCCATCGGTATCAAGTCAATGGAAAATGTGTGATCGCCAAGTGTTAGTGGGCAATTCCTAAGTATTGTATCTACTGTGATTTGTTTGTCGTTTGCTATCTCAATAGTGTAAGGGGAGTCTAACAATTCCTCAGCATAATTAAGATGGCATGCAAAGCCGGATGAGATAAAACTCTGATCCGCACCAGTGTCAAATAATATGGATGCATAGAAGTCAGATAAGAGAAATGTACCCGTGATCACGTTCGGGTCCTGTCTAGCATCAGCAGCTCCTATTTGAAAGGCTCGTCCTCTTGCTGCTTGAGCCCTTGGTTGAGCTCTCTTGGGACAATCCTTCGAAAAATGGCCAGATTCGCCACACGTGTAGCAGGACCTGTTATCAGCAGCAGTGGCTGCATTGTTGTTTCTGTTCTGAGCCCTCGGGCTCCTGCAGTGGGTTACTGTATGACCATATCTCCCACAATTGGTGCAGTGTCTGCACGGGATGTTTGGTAAGTGATGAAACTGGCATGAGTTGCACAAAGGTACAGTGCCAGTGTATGGCTTTCTGATCTGTAGTGGTGGTGGTTGATTGAGCATAGGAGCTTGGGTGGTTGCAGCAAAGTTTCTAACCACCTTCTGTTTCTTAGCCGGCCTTTTATCCGACTTCTTTGAAGTTCCAGCTTTGGCTGAGTCAGCCTCTTTGTTGATTGCCCCAGAGGCAACCATCACAACTGTCATTGTTGATGACATAGTAACATCCATTTCCATGGTTGTTGGATGAGCAGCAAGGATAAAACCTTGCATACAAGCCGGTAATCCCCCGATATACCGTTCAATTCTCTTTTCCAGTGTTGGCACTATGTCCGGTGCCAATGATGCTAACTCACGGAATCTTGTGGTGCAGGCCAGATGCCTAGCACCAATCATAACAAGATTGAGTAATTCAGTCTCAACCTTTTTGATTTCGTTTCTTGGGCAAAACTCTACCCGTAGTAATGCCTTGAAGTCATCCCACGGCATTGACAGGGCCTCATCCCTGCCTCTGGTATTAACCTGAGCGTTCCACCAAGTTAACGCTCGCTTGTGAAATGAACCAGCAGCATACTTCACTCTATACTGTTTCGGACAGTTGCTGATTTCCAGTGTTGTCTCCATCTTTTCGATCCATTGGATCAATCCGACGGCACCCTCACTGCCACTAGAACTCGGTGGCTTGCAACCTACAAAGTTTTTGTAGGAGTAGTCTTGGTGATGGCGGGTGTTTCCGCTGCCTTCTCCAGATGAGTTGGCAACGTTGTTGTTGTTGTTGGTGTTGATCCGGTTCATCATTTCGGGAATCACATCCCTCAGTTGACTGGTTTACAGTGTAGCCAGTGCAATGGTGACATATCTAGCTGATGAACTGGTGGTGGCGGAGGAGGATGTGGTTGTGTAGGAGAATCATTAGGTGAAGGTGTAGATGAGTGCGGTGCCAAGTCTTGTGGTGGTGGCAGTATAGCAGGTGGTGGTCTTCTCGGCGGCATTCTGATCATTACCGAAAGAAAATCGGTTAGTGCGGTGATCAGATGCAGAAGACACATGCAAATAGAATCCTATGTCACATGATTTCTATATGAGGGTCCCTAGGTTATAGTCTAGGTCAAACCGTTTAAGTAATATGACCTATATTTCTCTATAACCATGGCTCTGATACCAATCTGTCACACCCCGAGCAGGCGGAAACGGATCGGGTTTTCCCGTCGGGTGGAAGGTTCCCGGGGAGCGATATCTTGAGTGATAATCAAATGATCAGATTGTTACATAGCACATGATAAATAAATGAGAAATGCTAACACATCCATGATATAGAATTACAAGATTAAATTACAATGTATCGTTCATAATTTAACCAAGTAAATCTATCAAAAGAATCAATGTAACTATATCTTGTATCTGTACAAGATATACAAAAGATGATTCATTGTTCTTGTCACCAAAAGCATGAAACACAAAATAAAGCTAGGTCTTCTAAAAGTCCACTAGCTTAGTCCATGCATATATGTAGCTACACCTGTTCATCACCTGAGAAAAACATGCATTTAAACAAAGTCAACACTAGGTTGGTGAGTTCATAAGTATGTTAGTTGAAAACCTTGATTCATTCACATGCACATTCACAATGTATATTATGTTACTTGTATGTTGTATGTTCACCTGTTCACCCAATGGCTTCTCAATAGTGTTAGTTAACCAATTGTAGTTTGTTCTCAACTGATAGTGCATAGAGCCTAAAAGGAATCCATTGAAATCCTCACGTAATCAGATTCCATTGCATCCGATTTATCTCTATCACTTTATGTACCCATAGACCTCATCGCAACAGTTACTAGTAGTATGACATGAGAATATAAATTACTCAGTCTACTAGTCAGCAAGAAACGATGGATTAATTACTTATCACTGCAGATTAATATCACCATGTGTCGCTTTCCAGAACCTGACTTGAAGTTGCCATGTCACCGATCATACGTTACCGGCCAATGAATCAATACGATCAACATACTAGCCCTACAAGCTCGTTTGTCAAACCTATGGTACCACTATGCTATCGTCGGTTCAGTAATGTCAAACTAACTGGTCAGCGAATTATAGGGGCTAACATGATCAACTTGTACAAATGGCACATGATTGAAGTGATATAATACAACAAGTCAATAGTAACTAATTGTAATTGTGTTCATCCGTGTTATTGTTCTCAATGTCATATGTTCTCAGTGTTATTAACAAAGTTAAATAAGAACTTGTCTTATTACATTATGTTAATTATTGGGTGAATGATGTTGTTATCATGAAGTTACATTATCATGATTATCATTCTTTGTTCCATGTTCCTCCCGTAATATGTGTTGAGTTGTAAAGCTAAGTGGTAAAAGGACTTGTCTTATTACACTTACTTAACACTTGTGTTGAATGTTATTACAAAGATACATAGTATCTTTATAATATTCATATGTTTGCCTGTGATTATTCCAATGTTTGTTTTTGTAAGAATAACTAGGTGTTATAAGATAAAATCTTACAACTATGTTATTATAATGTGTTGATGAACTACTAAGATATATTGTCTTGTTCATCTGATTATCTCTGTCATATCATGATCATACAAGCATGCATACAATGATAAGCAATAATAAACAATTAAGTATTATATAAAATCAATGTAATAGCAATATGTTAAGCAAAACTTTTAAATAAATAAAAGTAAGCAAGTTTCTCAGCCCTGAGAGTTTAAAATCAGTTAAGATTAGAGTAAAAGGGGCATATGAACTCACCTTGTTGTTGTAGCGGTTGACTAAGACTCAAGAATGCACGCGCTCGCTGTTGTTGTACTGATGTTGTATTCATAGTCCTGTGTTTGATTAAATGTTAATTGAGTTACGATCCCTTATTTGATTGTTCTTTTTGAAATCTGAGTTGTTAATTGAGTTGGTGTAGTGAAAATGACTTATTCTTGTGATCTTCATAAGAATGGCTCATGCTAATGAGTTTTCACCCGAATGAGTCATTCACCCGAATGAGTCCCGAATGAGTCAGTCACCCGAATGAGTCTCCCGAATGAGCCACCCGAATGAGTCCCGAATGAGTCATTCGCCCGAATGAGTCACCCGAATGGCTCATTCTCCCGACTCATTCTCCCAGCTCAATCTCCCGACTCATTCTCCCGACTCATTCTCCCGACTCATTCTCCCGACTCATTCTCCCCACTCATTCTCCCTCATTCTCCCCACTCATTCGGCCGAATGGCTCATACTCATGGGTCATTCGCCGGAACGGGTTTTCAGCCATGGGAGAAGATGATTTCGGGGTATAGTCGTATATATTGTCGTTTTGAGTGGGTTTTGGTGAATAAACTCATCTAGAAGGTGTATGGGTCGAAAAAGGGATGTTTTAAAGCGGTTAAACTTCGATTTTTGTCGGGTTTGTAGAAAACCCTAAAAACCGAAACTTCTCTCTAAGATTTCGAGAGTTTGAGTTGGAGATAGGGCTGATCCTTGGTATCTTTGTGTAGGGAATGTCGAGATCTTCGTTTTGATACCAAATTTGAATGATTTGGCTAAGAAATGAGTGAGATCTTGAGGTTTTTGTGTGTGTTTTCTAGAGAGAGAGTGATAAATCCGGATTTTTAGAGAGAGAGGGATTATAGCTGGAAAAATGGAATGGAGAGAAAGAAAAATGGGGTTTTATACCCCCGGGTGTTTACCCGTGTGTTCGATCTCGCTCGGTGTCGTTTTCGCGTATTTTTACCCGCGCGTTATTACGGTTACGTAATTAAATAATTGAACACGTAATTTAGTTTTCTTGGATTACTGTTTTTGATGAGTTTCAAAATTGTAAAACGTAAAATATTATATTTTACTTATTTTTACTGTTTCGTTCGCGATCAAACCGTTAAACCTTGTTAACGCGTAGTTTTACCAGAATAGTTTATAATATTCTTTTAGGTAATAATTCCAAAGAAATCTTTTAAATTTATTTTCCTTATTTTATTATCGTTCGAATCGTTTATCGGTTTCGTTTCGTCAGATCGCGTCACCTTCGCGCGTATTCGTTCGAATCGTCACCCGATCGAACACGATGATTGTTTTGCTTTCTGACTTTTGTTTTCTACTTGTCAGTCATCATTTCAGAACGTTAAACACACAGATATGTTTGTGTGAATCGTCACCCACGCAAACACACTGTCAGTTCGTTATTCTGAAACGACACTGATATTATGTTTTAAATTGTGTTTCCTCACTGACAGACTCAACTAAACTTCCTGTTTTCACATTGTTTTTCATGGAATTCCCATTGTTTTTGTAACGAATTATCGGCCATTTGATTCCTGTCATCTATGGATATCAGATTGCAACCGACATGTTCTTGTTGTTTACTTGTACACTGTTGTTTCTCTTGATTCGTTGTATTAATTGTACTTAAGTTTTCACCTAAATACATACAACTATTGTTTATCGTGAGTTGTTGTACTTACCGTATTTTAGTTTTCACATAAATACGTACAACTGTTTACTGTATTCTGAATTCTGTTATCACATACACTGTTCATATACTTGTATTTACACACAGTAAATAGTGAAAGTACACATACCGTACGGACTTGCCGGACGATCTGGTACTGGATGTCACAGTCTCCCCTTGTGAAAGAAATTTCACTCCGAAATTTAAGCATCAAAGTCGGGCTTTCATTCTCGAACAGATGGGGATACTTTGTCTTCATGTTGTCCTCGCGCTCCCAGGTAAATTCTGGTCCACGCTTGGAGTTCCATCAAACCTTTACAATAGGGATATGGCTGCGTTTCAGTCTCTTGACTTCACGTTTCATAATCTCTACAGGTTCTTCTATGAAATGTAGTTGTTCATCCACTTGTATTTCTTTTAACGGTATGATTAATGATTCGTCAGCGAGACATCTCTTGAGATTTGATACATGAAACACATCGTGTACTCCGCTGAGTTCATCAGGGAGTCTAAGTCTGTATGCCACAGGACCTATGCGTTGAGTTATCTCAAACGGTCCGACATACCTTGGTGCTAATTTGCCTTTAGCCCCAAAACAAACTACGCCTTTCCATGGAGACACTTTTAACATGACTCGGTCACCCACATCGAATTCCAAAGGCTTGCGCCGTTTGTCTGCGTAACTCTTTTGGTGGCTACGTGTTGCTTGTAATCTCTGTTGTATCTGGGCTATCTTATCAGTAGTTTCCTGAATAAGTTCAGGCCCAGTGATTCTGTTATCTCCCACTTCGGTCCAACAAATTGGAGACTGACATTTTCTACCATATAGTGCTACAAACGGAGCACATCCGATGCTGCTGTGGTAGCTATTGTTGTAGGAGAACTCAATGAGTGGTAAATGTGTATCCCAACTTCCACCGAAGTCTAGGATGCATGTCCTCAACATATCCTCTAGGGTTTGAATGGTTTGCTCACTTTGTCCATCCTTTGTGGATGATAAGCAGTGCTCAAGTTAACACTTGTCCCTAAGGATTGTTGCAATGATTGCCAGAACCGCAAAGTAAATCTGCTGTCCCGGTCTGAAATAATAGACAATGGCACCCCGTGCCTTACTACTATTTCATCGACATAAAGTCTCGCTAGTTTCTCCATCTTGTACGTTTCTCTGATCGGCAAGAAATGTGCGGATTTGGTCAATCGATCAATGATGACCCAAATCGAATCATGTCCGCTGGAAGTGCGGGGTAGCTTGGTAATAAAATCCATAGCTATTTGTTCCCACTTCCATTGTGGTATCTCTGGTTGTTCCAGCAACCCCGAAGGTCTCTGGTGTTCAGCTTTGACCTTGGCACATGTGATGCATACCACGAACCTTTTGGTCAAACGAACCTTGACCAACAAGGTTCTGTACAATAACATACAGAGGTTCGGCCCGAACCTATAAAGTTCAAACGAACCTTAGTAATTCCAGCGAACCTGTGTTCATGTCACGAACCTAATCCAGTGTCAAATCAAATTTTCAAATCCACGAATTAGATCAAAAAATTGATATCCAAAGGTTCGTAATTCAAATATGAACATGCAGATTTGGTGAAATCTTGTTAGGATCGATCAAGAAGTTCTACAATCTATCAATCACGTGCGGAATCCATGGTTGATATAGAATGAATCAAAGACAAACAGGTAATTTCATAGACAAACTTCTTCTATCAATCACAAAAAATGATTACACTCAGGTTCTGCCAAAGTTCTATCAAAAGTTCTAAAGAATTCAGACAAACCTTCTATTTAAACAACCAGCTGTCAGCCGAACCTATCTATTCGCCGAACCTCTAGGTTCGCCGGCCGAACCCTTAGGTTCGCTGGGCGAACCCTTAGGTTCGCTCGGCGAACCTAGGTTGCCAAACCTATAGGTTCGCCGAACCTTCCTCAGCTTATAGGTTCGCTAAACCTATCAGAGTAATAGGTTCGTCGAACCTGCCAAGGTTCGTGGGCCAGACGAACCTAAGCCAAACCTCTTAGCCGAACCTATACAAAACTTTAAATAAATTACATTTTTGAATAGAAAACTATTACAATTATGTACTAACAAACTCCCCCTTAATAGCTGCTATCAAAAATCTTCAGACTTAGTTTTCAGCTTTGTCGTCTTTGTCTTTGACTCCACTTGATTCACCAACAATATCACTAACAACATTATTCACTGCTCGTATAACAACTAAACAAGGAATTTTCGCTAATCTTTCAGCTTCCAACTTATCATCTCTATCATCCCTTTCTTTCTGAACTTTCATCAATTCAACATACAAGTAATTCACATCATCCCAATTGCATCCAGAATGTATACCCAAAGTATAACACATTCTAGCAATGGTTTGAAACTGAATTGCCATGTCTTTGTAACTTACCCCAAAATCATGAAATCCATCATCTGCATATATCTCAGCCATATTGAGTAGATCAATATCGTCCTTTGAACAATTCACAATCCACACAGGATCTAACAATCTGATCACTCTCCACTTGTCATCTTGTTTCAAAAGAATCACCCCTTCAGATGTCTGCTCATCATAGAACCAAAATTTGAAATAAGGATTCCAATTCTGTTCCATCATCCTTAATCTTGGTCTTTTGAATACTCTTGGCTTGACATATCCATGAATTCTGTCTCTAAATTGAGGTGAAAGCAAACTCCATCCAGACCTGGCTTCCTTCTTCAACAACGTCTCAAAAATTTCATTATGATTTGTCTGAATAGGTTTGATCATATTTAGTCTTGACAATTGCATGCACTCAAAGGATGGTAAACTCATCAAATCTAAAGCTGTACTAAAATATTGACAACCATCTATTCTTTTCACCACATAGCAACCTTTGTCTGCAAGACTTCCAGGAATATTATGAAAGTAACCATAACTCACAATTCTTCCAATCATCTTTAATTTGGATCCAAGATTAAATCTTTTGAATTGTGTAGTTTGGTTGTCTTGAACTTTGTTGTCAATCACTTTAATCATCTTCTTGAAAACATACAAATGATCAATAATGTATTTTGTCTCCTCTTGATATTCTTTCCAGAAATCCATATTTGTCTTTTCTTTGACTTGAGACAATGTTGTCCTTGACACACCACCAAGTTCAAAAATTTTCTTCAAAGTGTTCATGTTGTACAAATCTTCATCGATTATATCATCCTTCTTAAAATAAGATAAATCCATCTCATCATCTTGCTCAAAATCAAACATCTGATCAGCATCAATCTCAAATAAATCATGAAAGTCTTGTGCAGAATAACCACCAGCAATCTCACCTTCCTCTAGATCTTTATCAGCTGAAATCTCAATAATCACTCTCTGCAAGTTAATATCAGAATGCAATTTAAACAGATCAGGAAATGTAGGAAAAGAGTAATCAATAATCCTCTCAGGATTTTCTATTGCATTCAAATCCTCAAACTCAACATCATTACAATCTTTGTTCCTATATGAAGATACAACACTATCTGGAGTAACATCTTCAACAACCTTTGAAGAATCATATAAAACCATAGCTCCAGTCACCGAATCTAAACCACCAGTTCCACTACTAACACCTCCAACATCACCATCACCATCCTTATCATCATCATCATCATGAGCATTCAAGCTGGATGTTCATCCACATCACTATCACCATAGTCTACCTTCTCTTCTTCTTCCTCCTCTCCTTCATCATCAACATCTACTACCACCATCTCTGCACCAGACCCCGAAGCTTCAGTTGTCGAATCTTTAGCTTCCAATTCTCTAATCTTTTGCCTTAGATCATTATTTTCATTCTTTAACTCAACAATGTCTTCATTCTGTAGCTTGACAAAAATTCCAAATCAGAAATCCTTTCACTCATCCTCTTCTTCTCAGCGATCTCTTCCTCTCTCCATTTCATTAGCTGTGCAACCTGAATCTTCATTTCATCCAACTCACTTGTTCCAGAAAAGGATGATTGATCAGCTTTAGCTTTAGCTTTCTCCATCTTATAAAGATCAAACTCTTTAGCCAACATAAAGATTCTTCTTCTGATCTCTGAATCATCATAATCAACCATGAAGTTTAAATCACCCAAGTTATCTAATCCTTCAAACAAAGACTCATCTCTGGGAATTGAATCAGACTGAAATGAAGTCTCTGGAAATGATGTAGTGACAGTTGTAACGTCAGCAAAAGATGGAACAAATGTAGCTACATTTACAAACTCAGGAGTTTGTAAAGTAGAAACAGGAATAGAAGCTGTAGGAGTAGAAACATGAATAGACACTGAAGGAGTAGAAACAGGAGCATATGAAACAGAAACTGTAGAAGTCACAACTGATGAAGACACAACGATATTAGTAGCTTTTGCCTTCTTCTTGTCATATGGCCCTTTTGCCATTCTCTTTCTCCTTTTAGGCTTTGAAGATTCAGGCTCTTCAACTTGAAAACTAGGATCCTCTCTTTCTTCCCTAGCCTCCTCTGTTTGTTCAGGAACAGACCTTTTCTTTAGTCTCCTAACCATATAATTGCCAACCTGTACAGTCTCAAACTCAGATTCTGTATCAGGTGACTCTTCACCTTCATCTTCATCAACTGTTTTATCCAGTTGCTCAGGCAATACAACTTGAACAGGTGCCTGTGAACTTTGTTCTTGTTGTTGAGATTGAAAAGATTGACCAGAAGACTTTCTTGCTTGTTGTCTTGGAGGAGGAGGTGGTGGTTGTGGCTGGTCATCATCATTAAATTCTTCAGTGTTAGACTCGAACTCTGCATGTCTCCATCTATCATCCTCGGGTGCTAAGTAATTCACCCTGGCACAACGACCAATCAGATCTTTCTCCAGTATAGCATCCCCACTCTTTTGATATACTCTGACCTGACCCAAACTTGAGTCAATCATATGTTTCAGCTTCAACAAATCAGAAGCCTCTCTGGGAAACATTTGCTCGGGCAGTCTCTCATCAATCAACATCTGAACAAACCTAGGATACATGTAAAATCGATCCTAGGCTTTGGTGATGTTGTCAGACATATAACAGAAAATCATAGCAGAGAAATTGAACGGTTTGTTCAATATCAAAGCTACCATTGTCGAGCTCATCAGGTCCCTCAAATCATCAAACGTGCCTTTCCTCATGCTAAGGCAATGAAGCAACACATGTGCTAACAGCTTTTATTGAAGAGGATACTTTCCCTTCTTGACAGAAATGGCATTGTAAGCCCCGAAATATCTGATCCATAGGAAACAACCCTTGATACACCTTTCTGGTATGAGAGTCATACCATTAGGCTCTCCTCCGAACTGCAGAACTCGTCGGATATCTGCCTCAGAAATACAAATTGCTTGACCAAGCACATTCGCCTCAATGATATACTCCTCATCAACAGAAATAAGCCTTGCAGACTCCCAAAAACTCTGAATATGGGATCGGTAGATCTGGCAGGAGGTGGATATGGCATAATATATCCTTGATCTACGTAGAAACTCAATCATTGGTCTAAAGTCTTTGCCATTCCGTGTGGTAGGATCTAGATAAGCAAAAACATTATGTTTGTCTCCGAATGTCAAGTTCGCCATTTCTACAATCAGAATAAACACACAAAACAAAAAAAAAAAAAATTAACAAAATAAAAAAATTAAAAAAAATCAAAATTTCCTAAGTATAGAATCCAGCGAACCTTCCCGGAGACGAACCTAATGCTAGGCGAACCTAAGTATTAGACAAACCTAAGTCTTAGACGAACCTAAACATTTGAACGAACCTTCTGGATGAACGAACCTTTGAATGAACGAACCCTCAATGAACGAACCTTCATTGAACGAACCTTCACATCAAACGAACCTGTTGGTCAAACGAACCTTGACCAATAAGGTTCGGTTCTATTGAAAGTCAGTGGTTCGCCACGACCTATGAGGTTCAAACGAACCTTCAAGGTTCGGCGAACCATAGTTCATTCAACGAACCTTGTTCATCCAACGAACCTTTTCCAATTTTAAAATCATATTCTCAAATCTTCGAATTAGATGACAAAAATTTATACCCAGGTTCGAAACTCAACAATGAACATCTTTAACAAAAGCAGTTTGTTCAAAAATTAGATTTAACTGAATTTTAATTCAACAACAGGTTCGACTTTAAAAAAATTCCTAAATCCTGTCATATCTCCTAATCCAACCGGTCAAACTCAAAGATCTATTCCTAAAAATGATCAAAAAGTGATTATGAGTCTAAAGATATCAACGAAAAGGCTTCGGAGGTCCAAAATCAAAAGTCGAAAAAATCAAGTCTTGCAGGTTCGCGGATGTGCACAGAATGAAAGTGACGAACCTCTCTCACGAACCTGGTTTATATATGCAAACCTATTCAACGAACCTTTCAGACGAACCACTCAAGCGAACCTTTTCAGGTGAACCTGTCCACAAACCTTTTGGACGAACCTCCTCAGGCGAACTTGAACAACGAACCTATCCAGCGAACCTTGTGGACGAACCCTATCTCAAACCTGTCCAACGAACTCACTTCTCACAAACCTGTCCAATGAACCTGATGGACGAACCTTCTCACAAACCTATTACAAGCGAACTTTTGAGAAAATTTGATTTTTATTTATAATTTCAAAACAATCCATGTTTAAATGTTTCAAAGTCAAACAAATAATCAAAAATTATTGATTTAACATTAGATAAAATAAAAATCTTTTTGTAATTTTTCAAATTTTTTAGAACAATTAAACTACAAATTTAACCAATCTAACTATACTAACAAAATCAAATCTTTTTGTTTGAGAAAGATCCAGACATGAGATCATATTGTTTTACAATTATCAACACATCTGATTGAATTAATGAATATATTTAATAGCAAATTACAAACTAGATGATTGTCATATACTTATCCTTTTTAAGTTTAATTACTTAGTTAAAATATCAATTTAACAAAATAAATACCTTATAATTTTCATTTACTGAACATATCAACTACGATTTGAAATAATAATAAAAATAAATGTTCTTGTAAAACTAGTTACTTTTCATTTTTAAGTAGACTTAATCATACACAAATAACAACAAAATTTCTTTTTGAAAATACAAAAAAGACAAAATTTAAATTTTTGAATATCTTAAATATCGAATGAATTGAAATACTAAAATGATCCAAAAATGCAGAACTAAATATAGAAAACATTTAAATTTGTAAATTGAATTTAACTTACGCTCAAATTCTAAACAATCAGTTAAGATAACTTTTTCATTATACGCAGAGATTGTCCAAATCTTAATCAGAACCAAGAAAAACAAATTTGAATTGTTTAAAGATATAACAATCATTTCGATACGTAAGTATACGCAAAGAATGTTTCAGTTTTAAACTAAAATAAAAAGAATACAAAATTAGAATTTCTTTTGAAAAATAAACACATGATCAAAACTAGTCATTTAACTTTTTGTTCAAGAAACATTTTGTAAGAAAAATTCCACTCTTTCAGGACAAAAAAACTGTCATTCTAAGCATCTGTGTTCTTATAAAGCATAATCAAACTTTTGTTTAAACTTATCTTAACTAAGGTATAAACCTACTAACACATCATACTTAGTACATGTAACTGCTCTTATGTTCAGTTCTTAATGGTACAGATATGCTTCCAATTCTAAACAATGTACTATCATTTCTCACTTGGTCAAATCAATTTTTCAGAATTTTCAATTTTTTAATGTTTTTATGTTTTTGTTTTTCAAATGTTTTTGTATTTTCAAAATTTTCTCCCCATAAAAACGAAAACACAAAACACAAACACCAAAATTAAAATATCTGATGTTAATTCAATAAAAAATGATTACGAAGGAAGTTGATTCTTAATTACCTCACCCATGACCTGAATTCCATTCAATTTGAGTAAATACTCAAAACGGTTTTTGTCAAAGGCCTTGGTGAGAAGGTCTGCTCTTTGCTCGTTAGTGTGTATCTTCGCCACATCAATAAGTTTCTTTTCATAGCAATCGCGTATGAAATGAAACCGAATATCAATGTGTTTGGATCGTGAATGATACACCGGATTCTTGGTAATAGCAATAGCAGGCCCTCGTTGTCGACATGATTCGGGGTAGTCAGAAAATTCAAACTGTAATCTCTCATCTGTTGTTGTATCCACAAAACCTGGGAACAACAACTGGCAGCCGCTACATACTCAGCCTCACAGGTTGAAGTAGCAACAGATGTCTGCTTTTTGGCACTGCCAAGAGACTAATCTCTCCCCCAAAAACTGTGTACCCTCTAGTTGTGGATTAGCATCAGTCTTGCATCCTCCGTAATCAGAATCACTATAGGCATTGAAGGAAATGTTATCATCCTTAGGATACCCCAGACCGGTGTCTGGTGTACCCTTCAGATAACGAAGAATCCTCTTAATTGCTATCAGATGTGACACCTTAGGTTTAGATTGATAGCGAGCACAGATACTTGTAGCAAATACAATATCTGGCCTAGAGGCAGTCAAGTACATCAAGCTTCCAATCATTCCACGATATAAAGTAGCATCAATTAACTCCCCTTAATATCAGGCTCAATCCCATGATTGGGCTGAATGGGCGTGGAAATGGGTTTACAATCAAGCACGCTAAACTGTTTTAGCACATCTTGAATGTATTTTTTCTGATGAATGAAGATTCCATCATCAGTCTGATCATTTGTAAACCCAAAAAGAACTTGATGTCTGACGTGACACTGATTTCAAACTTTTCAATCATAACTCTCTAAATTCCAAACACAACTTTTCATCGTAGATCCAAAGATGATGTCATCTAATAGATCTGAACAAGGATAATATCCTTGCCCTTTTCCCGATAAAACAGTGTTTTGTCAATCTGACGCCTATTGAACCCGTGTTAAATAAGGTGAGTCAAGAGCGTCTCATACCAGGCACGAGGAGGCTGATGTAGACCGTACAGTGCTTTGTCGAGGATATAAACCTATCCCGATGGATAGGATCCTCAAAGCCCGGTGGCTGACAAAAGTACACTGTTTCCTTCAACGACCCATAAACGAATGCAGACTTGACATCCAACTGAAATACTTAAATTTCTTATGGGCAGCAAAAGCCATAAATAGTCGAATTGCTTCTAGCCCCGCCACTGGTTCAAAAACTTCGTCATAATCAATTCCTTCGACCTGTTTGAATCCTTGACAACTAGAAGTGCTTTGTTCTGAACAATCACGCCTCTATCATCTCTCTTGCACTTTAACACCCATCTGGTGCAATCTTCATTCTCCCTTTGGCAAATCCACTAAATGCCACACACCTAGCTTCTGAAACTGATTTAGCTCCTCTTGCATGGCCTCCACCCAGGTAGGCTCACACAGCGCTTCAGTAACGATTTTGGCTCAATTATAGAAATGAATGCATAATGCATCCATAAGTCTTGAGTTCCATGAGTTCCTCCAACTCAGCATACAACCTCTCCCTTTTGTAACTTGACTTCTTGTCTGTACTCCAACAGATGGATTTCCAATGATCTGCTCAACAAGTTGATTCACATGTACTCTCTTAACCGGCACTTGCGGGACCCCACATTATGATCAAGATTTGTGATATTTTGGTCAACTCTTGATCATGAGAAACCACATCTTCAAAAACATCCTGATCATCCTCAGATGACCAATCATCATTCATTCCTCCTGAAGTGCCTTCCTCCATTGAATGATTATCTTCAGCATGATGAGAAACACCTTGATCATCAGCATTCTGCAGATCATATAACATCTGCAAGGATATTTCATCATCTGTAACATTAGGAGACAAGTTAAAAGACTCAAAAAGTTTATCAGAATCGAAAAGCCAATTTGGTCCTTTGCCTTCCGGTATAGGTGTATGTCTTTGAACATCCACATTATACCATAGTTCCACAACACCCGTGCATTTGTTAAACACACGTTTGTTGGGCAGCTGTATCAAAGAAAGAAACCTTCTTCAACTTTAGAGTTGAATTTAGCATCTTTCTTAAGCATGGTACAAGGAGCCCCGAAAGGTTCCAAGTGTTCCAAATTAGGTTTCGATTTTGAAGCAGTTCACAGCAAGTCTTATTATGTCTTTCACAATTAGCACTCTGTTAAGAGTAAAACAGGCGGTCGCTACGGCTTCACTCCAGAATGTAATGGGAGCTTCGAATTAACGAGCATATTTCGCAGACTCAATCAATGTCCGGTTCTTTCTCTCAGCTACACCGTTCATCTGTGGTTCATATGGTGCACTGAATTGCTGCTGAATGCCCTTTGAATCACAAAATTCTTCCATGTTTTGATTCTTGAACTCTATCCCATTGTCTGATCAAACACGCCTTACTCTCAACTTGTATAATGTCTCCAACCTATTCACTAATAAAAAACAAAATTTTCTTAAGTCTCTGATTTACACTTTAAGAATATTACCCATGAAAATCTAGAAAAATCATTGGTCACCACAAAACAGTATGATTCACCACCGATACTCTTCACATTAATCGGTCCAAACAAATCCATGTGAAGTAGTTCCAGTGGTTATCAATAGAAAAGACTGTTTTTGTTTTATGGGACCTCCTTTTCTGTTACCCTTCTGCAAGACCACACACATCAGGATTTAAAGTGTTTCCCGGTACTCCATACTCAACCAAATGATTATGCACTAAATGATTCATCTTCCTGATATGTATGTGACCCATCCGTCTATGCTAAGACCTAGTATCCTGCTCGTTGCCTTCGATACCAGACACGTCTCTAACTTGTTTACCGTCTCCGCCTTAGCCATATTGAAAACATATATCCTTACTCCTGTCGGTAGTCATCAGAATCCAATCATTAGGAATCTGAATTCCTTGTTGAAGAACATAACATTTCTTGTCATCAAACACACTTTATAACCTTTGTCACAAATCTGTGACACACTCAAAAGATTGTTAGTTAACTCCTTGCAGTATTCACATTGTCAAGGAAACATTACCATTAGTCAAACTACCACACCCGGTAATCTGACCACCTTTGTCAACCTGCAAAATTAACATTACATCCATTCATTTGCCCGAACTCTTTCAACAAACGTAACTCTCCCGTCATTGTGCCGTGAGCATCCACTATCAACAATCGATCGACTGTTGATATGGCCCATGAATGCCATCTGCACAATAAATAAAAATTTTGATCAGTATCAAAAGGGATGACTCTCGCTTTTCTGGCGTTGAGTCTCCCTAAATAGCCTCCTCCCATTCGGTTTTGATGAGCTACTTGAAGACCCATCTTCCAAGCATTCATCCTTTCTCACAAAAAAATTATCATCTGACATGTGTCTGAATTTCCAAAAAAATTTGAATTAACATTTTTTTGAAAATCGGTTAAAAGAAAAATTGTCATAAAATCATCATCAGATAATGATGCATTTTTTACCACTTTTTGACATGTTGTTTGTTATCAAAAACTTTCCTTTTCAGATTCTTTTCTTCTTTAACCCGACACATTCAGGATAAATTTACTGAGAACTCTCATTTCCTCCTCACTAGGCTTTATTTTCCTAGGACGCCCACCAGATTGGATCACCCGATTGTCATTTACAGAACTTTTCTTGATCTTATGATTTGGACCATTTGCTGAAATGTCCTTTTCCACCACAAGTAAAACAATGTCGTGTTCTCGTGGAATAAAAGAATGAAATCTGTGGCAATTATCCAAATCACAATTAGCCAATGACATGACTCAATCTCCCACATCTGTAGCATTTCCTTTGCGAAATACTCTTGGTTTGATTCATTAAAAACTCTTAGATGAACCCAAAGATTTAGATACAACAGATGGAGATGAAACTTTTTTGCCTCAAACCAGTGGCTTTTATCTTGAAATTATTTTGGGTTTGAGAAATCTTTGATTTCCTTTGTTTCCAGCCCCAATTTGATTAACTTTGTCAACCCAATGACAAACTTCTTATCAACCTTTTCAGAAAAGCCCTTTTGTTTTTTGAAAAACATTACTCGACTCTGCTTTATGTGTAGTGGAAGACTTGACAAACACAATAGGTTGAGAGTGGGAGGAAGTTTTCACTGTTAATCCTGGTTTGGAAACACATTTTGTTTGACCACTCTTTCTCGGCTGATTTTATTTCCAGACTTGATTTTTGAAAATTTGGACTCTTCATCTCACATTATTAACTGATGACCAATCATCCTTAGAATATCAGCTGGAATTTCCGAATATGTGATGTCCTCGATAATAGAGCATCATAATCAACAAACTCACTAT
>SZYD01000956.1:0-99954 GCA_009363875.1 Mikania micrantha | reverse complement strand
CACAATTGCACACATTTCAAAACCAAGGTGGAAACATAACCCTTTTGCCTCTAATGTGATTCGTTCTATTATAGAACTTGAATTAAAAGGTACCCATCCACTAAATACTGCACCCCCACCAAGGGTTTTTGAATATAATAGAACACTAGCCAAGGTCAACGCACCTGCAACATTCAAAGATTGTTACCATTGTTACGTTTCAATCAAAAACACGTATGCATGCTTTTGTGCGCGCGCGCATGTGCGTGTGAGAGAGAGAGAGAGAGAGAGGGAGAGAGACCTCCTGACTAAATCCACAAAGAAACACATTTTTAGGGTCAACTCCAGCAGCCAACTCCTTATCAATCATTGAATGCACGTTCTGAACTGCTTCAAGCAACGAGCTTTCATCGACTGGAGAATTCTGTGTATTAAAAAAATATTAAGCATTTCTGTTGGCAAGTTTCGATTAAATTTACCAATCTATCCATCATGGTCCTTACAAATAAACTGATGGTTTGATCCAAGTTATTAAAGGCTGTTCTTGGTATTTAACATATACTTAATAATTCCTGTTAAATGTGTGCTAAGTTTGCATTCACTCTTTGTTGTTATGTGTAGAAATTTTCAATGTAACAAGTCTTGACCTTTTTCAAAATCCCTACTTTCAAGATACTTGGATTGTGAGAGTCAGTTGTTATGAATCTGGGAAAACTAATGGATATAGTACGGATTTGTGAGATTATCATTTAAAACTTTCCTTGATGTCAATCTTCATAATCTCCTTATCAAAATACAATAACTTACGGCTGTGACAGGTATCTCACGAATGTCAAACCATGAAGGCATCACAGCACCATCTGAAATGATTATTGTTAAGATATCACATAAGTATTTAAAAAATTTTAGAGAAAAAAGGAGAGTAATGTAGAATGCACAATTTGGCGTCCAATGATTGATTTATCTAACTTAAACACAAGATCAGCAGATAACAGTGTTCTATTATAGTCTATTTCACTATTAGCTCATGCGTGATGCCTCAAATTTATACTTTTAATCACTATTGAACATACTTAGCATCCCTGTTAAGTTTGATCACCTAAGTTTACGTGTTTTAAGTTTTAACAACATGCAACCTTCTTCATCCAACACCATGCATATTCATGTCTATCACATAGGCACTATCTCTTTGCATTAGACACTTCAAAGAAAAGACTTCATAGTATTTGCACACTGGCAAATCATTTTTTATAACAAGTAAGAACATCTAGCTAGAGTTTTTGCGAACTTAGAAAACAATACAAGATGAAATTGTGTTATTTAAATAAAGGCAAATTGGATTTTAATAATCCAAACTACTACCCATTAGCAGGTAATAATCCATACTAGCAGTTTGGTCAATGATATCCCAAATTTTACTTATGTTGCCAAGGGTAACCCAGTAGCATAATCATTATTGATTTACACTTGATTTCGCTCACAATGGTGATTGTGAACGAATGGGAAAATGTACAAGCAATATTAAGTGCAAAACATGGAATTATGTTGCTGGAATTGCCCTTTACATCGAAAGTGAAAGTTGTCATTTTAATTGACCAAACTGCTAGGATGTATTATCATCAGACTATTAGCCAATAGCCAATGGGTCATACTTTAGTTTCGACTATAAAATCCAATTTGCCTTGTTAAAATGTCCACAGCTTTCAAATCATAAGCTCCTATTTAAAAAGAAGAATAGATTTTTGTTGTTAATACTTATTACCATCACCAAAACCTCCAAGTAATCATTCATAGCCTCAAGCATATGTACATATGTGCCTATTAAAATCTCCGTAATTATAAATTCAAAATTAAATGGTATCCTCGAACTTGATTTTAAAGATAGAACCAGAGGCGTGCTTACCTGAGGTATGAGGTGCGTGTAGGAAAATGCCTTAGGGCCTCATGCACATAAACAAAACAAACAAACTTACCCAGTATATTCCCACTTTTCAGTAGGGTCTGGGGGGGAAGGATAGACACAAGCCTTACCCCTATCTCATTTGGGATAGAGAGGCTGCCGAAGGAGTCCCGGCTCAAAGTTATCATATGAAGTTGATCATCCCCAACATTTTTAACGTTATTTTCACAAAATAAGTAAAATAACGTTAAATTAGTGCAATTTTACTTTGGCCCCTTGAGGGCTCACGCATATATACACTATATGTGTGCACCGCAATTTTACTTTGGTCCCTTTGGGGCCTCATGCACATGTGGGTCAAAATTGGTCAACATATATTAGGCAAAATTTGGGGTATGTAGGAGGGTGATTTGTAACAACAACCAAAGGAATGAAAAGATTATAAAATGGTTACATGATAAAAAAAGGCCAGTATGTAAAAAAAGATAGATTGATGCAGCTACCGGTTTTTTTTTTAACAAGTCACACACCCTACTAATCTCCCTGTTCTTTATTATCCTTCCTTTTCTTTTTTCTTTCTTTTCTTTTTGTTTTTCTTTTCATTTTTCATTTTTTACGTTTTATATTATATATATATATATAGACATTTAAAATGCTAGCATATGGAATAGCTAGTTTAACTAGCATTACTACATCTCATTTGAAACCATCCTAAATCATCATATTTGGTAGAAGGTGCTAGTCGGGCAGTGAGATACCGCCTAGGGATTAATCGGCGCTAGACGGATTTAAAATTTTTATATGTAATTTTACAAATATATTATATACACACACACAATATCAATAAATTCAATATAATATTTCAAATAATTTATAAAATAAACTTAAACGTTATAAGTCAAGAATTTAAGAACTGGAACACCAAAAGAAGATCAAAGACTTAAACATCAAAGAAGATCGAAGTTGAGTTCAAAGTTTAGAGATGTTGGATTCAAGACATATTAAGAATTTCGGGTTTTAAAATTTCTTGAAAAATATGGATATGGTCACTTTTACCAGAAAAAGCCAAAAAAATAAAAATTGACTAGGCTAACTAGGCCGCTAGACAACGACCTAGCCGCCGATTTTTACACTATTTACTAAACAGTACGACTGCATAATTTAAAACCAAAAAAAATGTTCAAACTTTAAAAGTTTAAATCATTATCTTTCCAAGAAGCAAAATGTCTGGAAAAATTAAGACCCAAATTCAATTCATAATATTAAGACCCTCCGGTGTGCCAAGTGAGTGGCCGTGGTTGGGGCTTGATTGGGCGTGGCACACCGCCCCCCTTGGGGCGTGAGAGGGGCGTGGTTGATTGAGGGTGAGTAGAACAACGGCGTGGGTGGGGGGTGGGTGGGTCGACCGTTGAGCCTTACACACACACATACTCTCTCTCACTCTTTCTCTCTCTCTCTCTTACACACACACAGACTCACACACACACATATATATATATATATAAAAGTTTAAAAAAAGGATGATGACGTGGAGTGAGTGGGGTAATGGGGCATTTCCACCAAAATGGTGGGGTGAGTGGTTGTGGTGAGTGCTTATGTGGCGCCTACGTGGCGCATACGTGGAGTGAGTGGGGTGCCTTGGCACACCCAATAGTCTAAGTGAACACTCGCAATTTGAAATTATCATAGGGCCAAATAAGTAAATAACAAAAATACTAAAAACCTAGAATGCGCATTTGGCCCAAATATAATCGATTAATGAAAACCCACAAATCAAACATAGAATTCATATTGGGACTTACAGTTGCATGTAACAGGTTGAGATGGAGCAGAAGGAAAAGACCAACGAGTGTTGGCGAACTGAGCGGAAGTGAAGAGGGATCTGATGGGTTCATTGGCTGGACCGGAGTCACCTAGACCGTGCAGCCATAAGATGAAGCTTCGAGACGCCATTGAATTGAAGCCTACGGTTGACCGGCCGGGAAGGTGAATACAAGAATATTGTGAAACCGGTGATCGAGTTGGAAGAAGGGTCCAAAGTAGCAAGTAAAATAAAGAATGGGCCAGAAGTAGGGTTGCACACACAAGTTTTTTTCTCCAAATCGGTTCGGTTTAAGAATCGATTCTGTTTGGTCAACGGATGGTCTAAACTGGTTTGGGTGGAAACCGGTTTGGAGAGATGAGGATGTCAAACATATAGAACCGGTTTGGAGGGGTTGAAGCCGGTTTGGAAGATGAGGATGTCAAACATATGCCAAACCTATAGTTCGGACCGGTTTAGGAACCAGTTTGGATATAGAACTGGTTTGAGAACTATGAAATACCTGTTTGGAAACCCAAACCGGGTTTTTTTGCCACCTCTGGCAAGAAGGGTTGAGTTGTGTGTCGAGCCCTGGGCTAGGCCCTTGGTCGGGAATTATATAAAGATATATGTAGGGATGGCAATGGGCCGGGTTTGGGCCGGGTTTGAGTAATCCCAGTCCCATACCCGATTATAAAAGTATGTCTCATACCCGTCCCAAATCCCATCGGGTATCTATCGGGTATTTACCCGTCGGGTATCGGGTATCCCGGCGGGTTTAGCTAAATATATTCGTTGAGAATAACTGGCTTAAAACACGTCTGGTATCGGGTAACTAATAATAAATTTATTTTTTTATAACCAAAAACTATATGTTAAATATGCCAAGAACAAACTATTAATATATCAAATAACATGAAATTTCAAAATGTTATAAGTTGATTATCATTGTTCAAGATAACCCAAAAATAATAATTATTAACAAAATGATTCAAAAATATTTTTGTAGTTGCCACAAGAAAAAACAAAGATAAAAAAAGAAACAAATCATATGAACAATTTCTAAAGTTCAAAAGGATTAAAAAAGAAACGAATTTTATGAATTCAAATGTACATAAATGGTATTTATAATCGGGTACACAGACGGGGTAAACGGGTATATATAATCGGGTAATCGGGCCAGGTAAACGGGTATATGAACAAATCCCAAGCCCGTCCCATACCCGCGAAAATTTTTAAAATTAATCCCATACCCGGCTCACCCATCGGGTTTGGCAATACCCGTCCCATATGTAGCGGGTTTCGGGTAAATCCGTCGGGCTCGGGGTTTTTTTGCCATCCCTAGACATATGGACTTTTTTAATTATTTTTTTTGATTGAACAACAATACTATCATATACCTACTGTGACAACTAGTACCTGATCGGCCGGCAAGTCCATACGGTACGTGTACTTTCAACAGTAACTATGTGTAATTACATGTGTATAAACAGTACTTGTATTAACAGAATTCTAAATACAAGAAACAGTTGTATGTATTTTCGTGTAAACTTAAATACTGTAAGTACAACGCTCAGTTGAAACATAACTTGTGTGTATTTAAGTGAAAACCTAAGTACAGTTAACACAACAAATCACGAGAAACAACAGTGTTCATACAAATAACAAGAACAAATCGGTTGCGATCTGATATCCATAGATGGCAGGAATCAGATGGCCGACAATTCAATGTGAAAACAATGTGATAACAGGATGTTTAGTTGAGTCCGACAGTGAGGAAATACAATTTAAAACAATGTTGTAGTGTCGTTTCAGAATAACGAACTGACAGTGTGTTTGCATGGGTGACGATTCACACAAACATATCTGTGAGTTTAACATTTTGAAATGACGACTGAAAAGTAGAAAACAAAATTCAGAAAGCCAAACCATTGACATATTCGTTCGAATGACGATTCGAACGACGAATACGCGCGATGGTGATGCGATCTGACGAAACGAAACTCGACACGAACGAATTTAAATTAATGAAATTAAATAAATAATGTTTACAATTTTGAAACTCATCAAAATAATTTATTTAACTTTTTATTTATTTCAAATAATTTACGCGTAAAATTCCGGGAAACGCAATGAAAACGCGAACCGAGCGACGAAAACGAACCCGAACTCACTCGGGGTATAAATACCCTTAAATGAGTTCATCTTCCTCATTTCTTTCTTCTTACTCTCTCTAAAACTAAATACCCGGTTCTCTCTCCCTCTAAAAACACTAACCTTCAATCCACCATAACTCACTCATTTCTTAATGAAATTGAGTGGTTCTTGAGCCTAAACGAAGGTATTGAACTCCTCTACACGAAAGTACAACCGATCTAGAGCCAAAACAATCTGAAATCGAGGTACTTGAGCTTGAATGTTACGAAAATTAGGGTTTCTAACCCTTGGCCGAACTCTCTCTCTTAACCGGTCTTAACCTTTTATCTTCGACCTCATACCATGTGAAACAAGCTATTAACACTCATACCTACCACACAATCACCAGGAACCATGACCTAAACCCTAAACCAGAGGACCATAACTGGTGTTGTGGCGTGCGAATGACAACAGAGAGCCGGTCGAATGAGACCCTTCGGCTAGGCCGAATGTGTACAGCTCCACAGCCGAATGAACAGGCCGCATGAAAAGGAGGATGAAAAGGTGAAGAAGTAGGGTAGTGACCGAATAGAACCCTTCATTCGACATTTAACTCATTCGCATGGTGGATCCATTCGGCTGAATGTCTTTCGAGTGGCTCTCCTATTCGGCTCATGTCCCATCCGCCTAACAATCTTCATTCGGCCAAAGCATAGCCTCTCATTCGACCGAAGCATACTAATGCAGCCCATTTTTACTTCAGGCCCAACAGCCTGCTACTTCGGCCCAATAGTTTAACCACTCAAGCATTCGGCCCATGACTTTGACCAAACCCAATAGAGACAGGACCCTACATTCGGCCCAATGGGGATGTTTGGCCCAATAACTGCTTCGGCCCAAATTGGTTGGATCAAAAGTATAATATTCGGTCCAGTTGATTAACGGTATAATCTAGAATACAAAGTCTATAACCATGCATGACATACATGGATTTAAATTACATGAACTAATGAGACTTTAAACTGTAAAAATAAATCTATAATTAGGTCGAGTTGCAAAGCTTATAACCGATACGCTTAACTAACATGTTAGGACAAAGTGTTGAGATTTCAATAATGGGTCAAAGCTAAAATATAACATAAAGGCATGTGATACTAATGATCTATAACCATTGAATCAAGGGCCGAAGGATGACCAATATTTACACGTGTTAGCTAACCTTAGAGCTAACACCTACACACACACAAGTATATACAACTCATACTTACAAGTTACAAACAATATGAAATCAATACAGGATCGTGAAAACAAACTCAAGTCCAATCAAGAGCGCGTGCATTCTATTTTAAACTAAGTCAACCCACTTCAATAACAAGGTGAGTTCATATGCCCATTTTCTTTAATTTTAACTGATTTTAAACTCTCGGGGCTGAGGAACATGCTTTACTTTTATTTATTTAAAAGTTTTGCTTAACATGTTGCTAGTACTTTGATTTTAGATAATATTAAATTGCTTATTATCGCTTATCATTGTATGCATGCTTGTTTGATCATGATATGACATAGACAACTAAGATGACTATGATAAGATAATTTCATAAATCATCTACACAATAGAATAACATAGTTGTAAGACTCTATCTTACAACGCTTAATTATTCGTACAATAATAGATTATCACGAGTGAGCATGATGACAATAACAACAACAAACATGAATGATATGAAGATAATATATCTTCATAACATCATTCAAACACCAGAGTTAGCTAAGCGAAATAAGACAAGTTCTTATGAAACTCAACTTATAACTCGGTGCATACCACTAGATAACATGTAACAAGTATCATCCACCACCTGAGTCGACTAAGTGTGGTAAGATTAGTTCTTACACAGCCTAGTGACAACAGGGTGACTATATGGAATAACAAAGAATGATAATCATGATGACATACCTTCATGATGATGACATCGTTCACCACTAATACTAACGATGTGTAATAAGAATAGTTCTTATCACATATGGTTAAACCTGAAAACACTTATCACTAAGAACAGATGACGTATGAGACTAGTACTTGTGACATCAAGGGTGACATCAGGAAAACCTAATTCCAAGATGCCATTCCCCATACATGCTAACATTATATTATAAGACTTGATCTTATAACATCATGCTTGTACTATAGTGAAACCTATGAAACTATACCGGCAATACCTATGAGACTAAAAGGTGACAGTCTTAGGGTAAGGATAGATCCGATTTGTGTGAGACCATGAAATTGTGACTACGTGATTAGGAGGTGATATCTATATGAATTTATACAATATGAGTCTATATGAGCCTATGTGATGAGACTATGTGATGAGGCTATATGAGACTATATGAGACTAGGGAATGAGACTATATGAGACAATATGAGACTATATGAGACTAGGGAATGAGACTATATGAGACTATTTGAAGGGACTATATGAGATTATGTGATGAGACTATATGATACTATGTGATGAGACTATATGAGACTATGTGATGAGACTATATGAGACTACGCGATGAGACTAGGTGAAATCAGGTGAGGAATAGATGGGTATCCATAGTTGTATTGCAAGTAGTGTTGAATCTTGTTAAGCATGTGGTGGGATGGCGTCTGGGCGGGTCGTAGGCTCGACCCTTTCGTATGCCCTATATATAAGCATGCTTGATTGGGTGAGATACTATTTGTAAGCATAACTATGGAGAGGACATTGTGGGACACAAATGAGACAATTATCAATAAAACATGGAAGAAACATTATGGCTAGGAATAAAAAATAGGGTGAACACATGTGAGATAGAGATGGATCTCCATAGTTGTATTGCAAGCGGAATTTAATCCTGTTAAGCATGTGGTGGGATGGCGTCTGGGCGGGTCGTAGGCTTGACCCTTTCGTATGCCCTATATATATAAGCATGATTGATGGGATTGAAACTCTACTTGTAGATGTAACTATGGAGAGGCCATGATGCGAGACAGATGAATCAAACATTACAAGAATCATATGAAACATTGTGACTGTGCTTGTGAACTTTTCAGGTTTTCAATTATCAAACTTATGAACTCACCAACCTAGTGTTGACTTTGTTTAATTGCATGTTTTCTCAGGTGACGAACAAGGTTAGTCACCAGGCATCAGGAACATAGCTAGTGGACTTTTAGAAGACCTAGCTACATTTTGTGTCGAACATATTTTAAATGACATAACTGCGAATCATATTTTGTAAATCTTGTGCAGAAACAAGATAGAAACCCAATGATTCTTCTTGGTATAATTACTTAGTTAAATTATGAACATAACAATGTAATTTAACTATGTAATTCTGTAGCAATGTCATATTAGCATTTCTCATTTATATATCATGTGCCATGTAAACAATCTGATCATTTCGATTATCTCAACGATATCACGCCTCGAGAACCTTCCGCCCGACGGGAAAATCGATCCAGCCCGCCGGCTCAGGGTGTGACACCTACTGTTAAACTATTCCTAATTATTTCACTATTGCTTGGATTTGAACCTAATACCTCTCTTTTAAAAGACGATACCTCTACCAAGTAGGCGACCATAATTTATTGGTTGATAATTGTTTTTATTAGTACGATAATTCTAACTTACAATTATTAGTAAGGCACTTCTTATGCCATGATCATCATTTGATTGTGATTATCAAGCTCAAATTAATGATGCTTATGCTATGAATTGTCATTGATAACAAAAGTGAAATTTGTGATTATCATTGACCAAACTTTTAATATCAAGAGACATTTACATATTTCTCTCTAATAACTTACAAAATTACATATTTTCCCAAATTATGCTTTAAGAGCATTGTACATTATGCATTAAAAATTTGTACCTTAAAATAATATGTAATTTTGCAAGTTAGAAAGGAGAAATATGTAATTTTCTATAATATCAAATATTTTAAGCCAATAGACTATACTTTAAATGATTAATATCCAATTTGAATTGTATCCGGAAAAAAGTTAAAATTTGACTTGAAATTTTAAGTTTTTATAATAGACAATACACTTATTAGGTATGACCTTAAACACATTCATGTATGTTCTGAAAATTCAGTCCAATGGTTAGGGCTCTCAGGGGTTCAAATCTATCTGGAGGCAAGTTTAAAGGACACCAGGTGAATAGTCAGCTTGGGGTTTATCCCAGGTTTGATTCCGATGGGGAGCGAAGGTTTACCCATTCAACGGGGTTCCTGTGCATCAGGGGTATAGGTTCTCACGACGGTTAGAGGAGTCCGACCTTGGACGATCGCCCTCAAAAGATAGGAAACACGTGAGAATATAGTCGTTCAAGAAAAACACATTCATATATTCAAGGACATAATTTGTTGGTGAATAAAAATCATTAATTTTTTTAATATCTTTTATAGTTAGAAAAAAAATATAAAAAATAATTAAAAAAGCATAATAAAATTGTTCTAGTACCCCCCACACACACACCCCCCAACTACCAAGAGAATGAAGACTTCTTCCAAACTGCAATTCGCTTTAAAACCACTTGCCCTGCTCTGCCTCACTTTCTTCATCACCATTTTCACCATTTTCCTCTCTTCTCCTTCTCAGTCAACTGCTGGTTCCAATTCAATGGCTTCTCGAACCTTCATCCTGTGGCTCCACGGTCTAGGCGACTCCGGTCCAGCCAATGAACCCATCAAAACCGCCTTCACTTCCCCTCGGTTCGCAAATACTCGTTGGTCTTTTCCGTCTGCTCCATTTCAACCTGTTACATGTAATCGTAAGTCCCTTTCGTTAATTAACCAGCTCATCATGAATTTTATGTTTGATTTGTGGTTTTCGGTTATTGATCGTATATGGGGTGATGTGATTTTGCATGATTTGAGATTAGGGTATTTGGTTTTGTTGATCTTATGATAAATTTCAAATTGGTGGTGTTCATGTTCTATAATAATTAATATGGTGAGAGAGGAATGAATACTTGATTACTCTTTTGATGATGCTAAAAAAAGCATGGAATGTAGAATTAGACTGCAAAAGTTAAGTTGTAAATTCATGTTCAGGGTAACTAAACATCCAATTTATTTGAATTTTTATGAATTGCTTCATGCCACACAATCAGAAATTTCAGGGAAGTTGTATTGTGCAAGCAACCTTTAGCATTGACATTATAGAGTGCAAGCATTTGAAATCTTTTTTTTTTTGTTGATGTTTATAATATGATGATTTTTGATGTTTATAATATGTGATGATATGCTAAAAACCAACTGTTGCAGGTGGTGCTGTGATGCGTTCATGGTTTGACTTTCATGTGATACCTGTTACAGCTGTAAGTTGTTTAGCTTTATTAATCTTGGTTACCTACTTTAATGGAGTCTGTATAATCTAAAGTTTAAATTTCAGAAGGATACCAAATATATATTAATCCATGTGTTGAAGAAAAAGTTATATTAAAGGATTGATAGATATGGTGTTCCTTAATTGCTTGGTTTTAAAAAGCACAAGGCTTGCCAAAGCGTTTATGCCTCGAAAGCCAAGCCCCGTTGTTGGCAACCAGAACTTGATAAACACAGAAAAACAACTTAGTAATTGTGAGAACTACCATGGATCTTTTCTTTCTACTAATCAGACCAAAACTTAGATTCTTACAAGATTCCTTATGCTCCTATTCTATTTACTCTTGAAAAACTGTTTGGTGATTTCTGATTTACTTTATTAATTTTC
Source organism: Mikania micrantha (assembly GCA_009363875.1). Classification (NCBI taxonomy): domain Eukaryota; kingdom Viridiplantae; phylum Streptophyta; class Magnoliopsida; order Asterales; family Asteraceae; genus Mikania; species Mikania micrantha. Next base: position 88,395 of record SZYD01000956.1, on the reverse strand, counting down.
TGTTGATTGCACTCAGGTTCCTATAATTAATTCGACTTTTCTTTTAGTTCTCATGCTTTCTTTCTTTCTTTATTTTCTTTTTACTATAGTTTATTGCCTTTTAGTCCCTTATTTTTATTTCTTGATTTTTTTTTGACTTTTCTTTATTTGTGCTTAGGTCCTGGAAGTAATTAAACTATTCTTCTAGATATATGATAAATCATAATAATAAATATTAAAAGTAATGTGCATATTTGAGCAGCATCTTTATTCCATTACATTTGAAAGGGGTAAAGTTTACTTTTGTTTCACCCCCTCCCCCCCAAGATCCTACAGTGGGACTTTACTGGGTATGTTTATTTGTTTTATACAACCTTACTCTCTCTATTAGAAGTACTTTTAACCTTTCAACTCCCAAAAAATTGAAGGTTTGATTCCCAAATTTAGTAAAAATCATTTTAACCCCCATTTGTTTTATTAGGAAATGGGGGTTTATTTCCCAAATTGAAGGTATGTTTATTTGTTTTATACAACCTTACGCCCCGTTAGCGGTGCGCACATATAATGTATATATGTGTCGACAGCTCTTGAGGGGCAAAAGTAAAATTGCACTAATTTTAACGTTATTTTATTTATTCAGTGAAAATAACGTTAAAATCGTTTCGGACGGTTGATCAAGCATCATGAGCCGAGGGTCTCACTGGAAGCAGTCTCTCTACTCCTACGGGGTAGGGGTAAGGCTGTCTACATCTCACCCTCCTCAGACCCTGCCTTAGCATGCTAATGGCGGGATATACTGAGTACGTTGATTGATTGTTGATTGATTGATTTTTGTTTTATTAGGAAACAAGTTGTGTCAAATATAATATATATTTTTGCGGGATAAATTCGAATTACTATGCGTTTTGATGCCGCATCTTGCGGCGGGTAAAATTATTAGTTTATACTAAATTATAACCAACCTGAACAAAATTTCTGCTTGCAAGTTAACTTGCCAAATCTAATATTCTTAGGTATGCCAAATCTCCCAATTCTGCTAAAACTTTTTTATTTTACCTAATCCTTCTTTTCTGTTTCTTTTTAATTTATCAAAATCAAATCCATCATGTGCGTGGCTTGAAGAGAGAGCTTCACATATATGAGCCGGAATTGCTCTCTTTACAAACAAGTTGCACCTCTCACATCTGTTTTACATATTAGCCTTTTTATCAAGTAAACCACTCATAAACTCTTCATCCCTTTGGTTGTTTTCACATATAAGTTTCCTTTAATCCCTAATTTTGACCAAATGTAACTAAATTTGACCCTGATGTGAAGGAAAGGAAGCTTCAAGACCCTGCGGCATATTTTCGATTGCCTCAAGGCGTCATGCTTGAGGCTTTCTTTTTCAAACGAAGCTTAATCGTCCTTGTTCTTTCAAACAAGATATATCACCATTTTTTTTGTATCCATCATGTTTGTAAGTTACCCCACAAAAAATGTTTTTAAACTTTGTTTAGATTGTAAACTGTAAATATTAGGGAATGTTAAATTGATCTTAAAAGGCCAAGAGCATGATTAATTCTGTTAGCAATTTTGCATGGAACCAGTGAACCACAGTTATTTACACTTCAAGAACAATAACAATTTAAGACTGTTTGTTTGGTGACTAATAACACAATTATTTACTCTTCAAGAACAATAATAATTTAAGTCTGTTTGTTTGGTGACTAATGTTGATATGTTATAATACTAATTTTAATAAATATTTAGACATAATACAATTTTGTTTAACTATTTGCTACCAAATTACCATTCAACAATCTCACTAGTGTACTTGTAACTTTTAAGTTATAAGGATAACAAGAGACAAGTAACTTGAACTAAATCTTTTCAAAATGGTTACACAGAATTGTTCGGTGGATGAAAGCTCGTTACTTAAAGCGGTTCAACATGTGCATTCAATGATAGACAAGGAGCTAGCTGCTGGAACTGACCCTAAAAATGTGTTTATTTGTGGATTGAGTCAAGGAGGTCTCTCTCTCTCTCTCTCTCTCACACACACACACACACACACACACGCACAGATGTGTATGACCATATGAGGTTTGTAAACTAAAAGGCATTAACATCATTATGAATGTGGCAGGTGCATTGACCTTGGCAAGTACTCTATTATATCCAAAAACTCTTGGTGGTGGTGCAGTTTTTAGTGGATGGGTACCTTTTAACTCAACTAGTTCTATAATAGAACAGATCACTCCTGAAGCGAAAATGGTATGTTTGAACAAAAAATAGTTATCTAAATATTGCATATATCAGCTGTTATATACAAACAATAACAAATACTCTTCCGTCTCACTAAAGTTGCATGTTTATATTGGAACGTTATCCTATGAATATTATTTGATATCTTATTATTCTAATGCGTGCTTTGGTAAACAATGCATGGGAATCTTGTGGATTCAAATTCATATTATTAGGTGTCTACAAATGATGGAAAGAAATGAATTTTGAACATAAAATTGTTGTGATTTTGATAGATGTCACAATAGAAATTGCATAAAAGTATGATAACTTTAGTCAAATTTCTGTTGTGTGTACCCATTAACCAACTTCTTTTGCCCAAGCAAAAACTATCAAAAGTTCCCAAATTTTCAAAGGGAGTATTCTTCCATGTTAACCTGGTTTTCATATGCCACACTGTGTCACGAAGAGTTAAAACTTACTGACATGTCAGTTGCCATGGTATCTTTTTCACATGACTCATGCTAACTGTCAATTACCTTTATTTGAAATCATTGAAATTTGGTTGGTTACTTCAAATGAATTTGTTTGAATCTTCGATATAATTTTATTTTTCCCTATGCAAAATAGAAATTCAACCAAAGTTGGTTCATTTTTTATTATTAGCCCAATCCCAAAATAAAAATTTTGCATTTACATAACATGGAGCGATTACCTTAACTAATTTGTACTTCTAATGAGCGTTTTGTTGTATGCAGACACCAATATTGTGGTCTCATGGTACAGCTGACCAAACAGTGTTATTCGAAGCTGGACAAGTGGCCCCACCATTTCTTCAAGGATTAGGCGTAAACTGTGAATTTAAGGTATCTCTCAATCTGTCCCATTTGAAGATATCTTCCAATTAACCCCCCACCCACAACCACAAATACTCTTTTTTAGGCTTTGCTAAGCACATTTTAGGTAATTTATATTTAGTTTTTATAACTATGGGTGGCTCCAATTCACAGACATATCCGGGTCTTGGCCATACAATAATCAATCAGGAACTCAAATACATGGAGTCATGGATCCAATCACGTTTAGAAAGTTCCCCGTGAAGCTTTGAAGATCATTGAACATTTATACATGAGGTCAATTAGATTGCTTTGGGCAGTCATTCTTTAATCATTGGAATACAATTATGTAGATGCTTTAATAAATAACTACATTAGATACTAAGTTCATGATTTACTTGAAAAGTAGTTAATCCACAATGAAAGATAAACTGTACTTTGTTCATCTATAGGAAAAACATGGCTTGTTACGTTGTGTTTGTTTTATACAACTTAAAAACTTTTTTTTATTGTTCCAATTCGTAAATACAACAACAACATCCATACCCAGTAAAATCCCACTTATAGTGGGGTCGGGGGGGAAAGATAAAGACATACCTTACCCCTATCTACAAAGTATAATAGAGAGGCTGCTTCGCTAGAGTCCCCCGGCTCAAAAAAAAAATTTTTTTTTTCATATACATATACAGCACACACCCACACACCTAAATTTTTATTTTTTTTATTTTTTACAACATTATGAAAAACCACAACATAACCACATATGACCACATCCAGTAGCATACAAAATAAACAGGAGGCACCAAAGAAACTAAACAGGAACAGGTAAGCAACACTCATATAATTCAACAGACAAGCACACCAGCAACCATGCGGTATCTTGACCCACAAACAAAGCATACAAGATAATGTATACAGATACCGCTTATAAACCGCCCATCCCCCAATGAAGCATAAAACACATGTAATCTCCTATCATGAACCCGGGACCACCAAAAGATATATCACAAAACAGCCCAACCCCCATCCCGCAAACGAGCATATAACATATATAACCTCATATCATGAATCTCAGAGACACCAAAAGACACAACTCACGACCCCTATGTGGAGAAACCTAGAAAAGGCTCTATGTATCCTTAACCTTTATTCTACGTCTCCACGTACTCCTATCATAGATCATGTCCTCGGAGAGGTGTAGCTCTGTCAAATCGTGTCTGATCTGCTCGTCCCAAGTCAGCTTAGGTCGACCCTTTCCCCTCTTCCCCTCCACCGTGAGAAATTCTACTTTACGGACAGGCGCCGCTTGGCTTCTTCGTCTCACATGTCCAAACCATCTCAATCTTCCTTCTCTTACTTTATCCGAGATGTTTGCCACCTGTAATCTTTCCCGGAACACCTCGTTCCTTATCCGATCAAGCCTTGTATGTCCGCACATCCATCTGAGCATCCTCATCTCAGCTGTCTCCAGCCTCCTGGTTTGGTTTTTCTTAATCGGCCAACACTCAGTGCCGTACATCATGGCTGGCCTGATCGCCACTCTGTAAAACTTACCTTTGAGTTTTTCTGGAAACTTCTTGTCGCATATGATGCTCGTAGCTGCTCTCCACTTTTTCCACCCTGCCTGGACCCGATGGACTACGTCACTGTCAATGTCACCATCCTCTTGTATAAACGATCCTAGGTATTTGAACCTCGTCGTCCTTGGCACCTCCTGGCCTCCAATAGTCAGTTGATCGTCTTCGTCGTCCTCGTCTGATCCGCTAAAATGGCAATGTAGGTACGCAGTTTTTGACCTACTGATGCGTAAGCCTCTCTGCTCTAAAGTTGTCCGCCACTCCTCTAAACGGACGTTTAGCTCCTCTTTCGTTTCTGCCACTAAGACAATATCATCCGCGAAAAGCATACACCATGGGATATGAGCCTAGATAGACCTCGACAGCTCATCCAGAATAATCGCAAAAAGGAAGGGGCTTAATGCCAATCCTTGATGTAGTCCCACCTCCATTGGGAAGAAGTCTGTATCTCCCACCGGTGCTCCCACTGGTTTTTGCACTTGCATAAGTATCTTTGATTGCATGTATGTACCTCTGAGGAATACCTCTACTCTCCAAGGCATCCCACATCACCTTCCGTGGTACGCTGTCATACGCCTTCTCAAGATCGATGAATACCATGTGCCTTCCTCTTCTCTCTGTATTTTTCCATTAGTCTCCGTAGAATGTGAATTGCCTCCGTTGTCGATCTTCCTGGCATAAATCCAAATTGATTTACCGTAACTTGGGTTTCTCTTCGCAATCTTGTCTCGATTACTCTTTCCCAGAGTTTCATAGTGTGGCTCAACAGCTTTATCCCCCTATAGTTTTCGCAACCTTGGGCGTCTCCCTTGTTCTTGTATATAGGGATTAGAATACTCCTTCTCCACTGGTTTGGCATGGTACCTGTTTTGAGTATAGTGTTGAACAACATTGTCAACCACTTCAGAGCTTCATCCCCCAAACATTTCCATACCTCAATGGGGATATCATCGGGTCCCACCGCTTTCCTCCTTCCCATCTTCTTGAGAGCTGTAAGAACCTCTTCTTTGGTGACACGTCTACAATAGCAGTTGTTCCGAAATGTCCCTGTGTTCGTGGTGTTCTCTCCCTCTTCTTCTTGATAGTTGCTCTTGTTGAAAAGATCATGGAAGTATGTTCCAATTCGTAAATAGAGGTGGGTAAAAGTTAAAGAAACTTCTTTTATTGATTCATAACCTACAGCGAAGAATCGTCTAATGGCATCTGGAGTTCAATCCTTAGGGTGGTTTTGGAGATGAACAATAAATTTAGCTTTCATGGTATTCTTAAATGTAAGGTAGGCAATGGCGAAAAACAGTCAATTCATGCAACAAGTATTCTATTTAGCAAAGGAATTGAAGGGGGATCAAATATTAGGCAATTCATGCAATTATTTGTGGTATCTATGGATTGCAAGAAATGACACAATATTTTACAACTGAAGATGATATCCAGAAAAGTTAATGGTAGAAATCAAAGCAAATTCTTGAATGGAAATTGTGGTGTGATTACAAATTTTGTTCATATATGGAGATGAGGGTGTTGAATTAAATTACGTGTAAAGGGGGTTCGAAGGTTCCGTGTCTTGGTTAGTGTGCGTGCGTCTCATGACAGTGCATCTACCCGAGGGGGGGGGGGGTGGTTATGTGGGTTTTCACTCTCTAGTTTTTTTTTAACAGCAAACGTCCAGTCACCCGGTATCACCCTGGCAAATAGATCACCCTTCCGCCCGAATAACGAAGCGTGGTGACCTAACCCACCCGTTCAGGAGAAAACTTACAACTAGTAAAACCCCCTGACTCAACCCAAGACTTCTCATAAGAGAAGTCAAGGGCTACCCAGTGGCGGATCCAAGATTTTTTTGCAGTGGGTTAACCATTTTCTGACTTTTTAATTAAATAGAACCGGACATTAAAATTTTCGGGTCGGGTTGACGATTTGGGTCTTGTAATGTTCTTTACGTAATAACAATACGATATATTAAGTCAAAGATTAAAATTACAAAACGTCGTCATTAAAGAGTTCGAAGGTACATGGTACATTTTCGTTTAAGATTTCTGAGCTCCAGACCAAGCGGGAGTCAAGGGGGTCATGCGTCCTTGTGGGGTCAAAGGTGGCGGTCCTGCTGGCCATTCAGCAGGCATGGGTCAAGGGGGCAACGCCCATTGTAGGGTTCGGGGCAACACCCCGAAATCTAAACGAAATTTGCTAAGTTTGTATGACCAATATTAACTTGATCCGTTGGTTTAACTATTAATATCTACCATTTTGCTTGCTAAGTTTATATGACCGGAAAGTAATTTTAACACGATAATATAAAAATTTAATCATCGATTATCAAGATTTCTCTAACAAAGATCACTTGTCTCAATCAAGTTGACAAATTTATGTGAAAATTATATTAAGAATTCACTCTTAAAATTCTTAATGGGTTCATCTCAGGATTCACCCCTAAAATATTAATGGGTTCACTCTATTGTTTAACTCTTTTAAAAAAAAATTTTTCCTACTAACGAGTCGAAGCTCAGTGGGTTCCTGTAAACCCATTCCCATATAGGTACATCCGCCACTGGGGCTACCATTAGGCTAAAAGCCCTTTGGTTTTCACTCTCTGGTTGCTCTTGGATCTTTTTTTTTTTTTTGGGTTGAATAGCTTTATTTTTATTTAATTTTATGTGAGAATATGGCACTTTCGTTTCCTGGGGTTTCCTTTGGTTTTGGTATCATAAATGTTATAATTGGTAGACATTTTACCTCAAACCTAGGTATTTGTTATTTAGTTTGCAACAGTTTAAAATTAGATTGTAGGAAATTATCCAGGTTATTGTGGCCTTATGAAGTTATGATTATTTTATAATAATGAATTGAGTATACCAATATAACATAAGTAGTCTTGTATTTATTTGATGGAAATAAATGTAAATATTGATAAGTTGAGGGACAACTTTAGATACCTTTGATATGTGAGATATGTATATACATGAGAATTATCTAGATTTTAGAATGTGCGTATCATTATGAATCTCATTCAATTCTCTCAAAAACACCATATTATTTTCACAAAACATTTCTATCAAAATTAGGGTATCATAACAGGAATCAGTCATGACATTATCATCTTTGCTTAAAATTTTGATTTCCACAAGATTTATTATTTTTTGATAATTGATTATGATATATTTATTGAACAATATAGTCACAATGTTGAAATAATCAACATAGATATATTTGCTTTTAAAAAAATGTTATATTTTCAATGAGACATGAATCTACAAAATCTACTAGGTTGGGGGTTATTAATTTATTAGCACAAATCGTCAACTTTGGTCTCTTTGTTTTTTTTTCCACTTATCACCTAGCTGGGGATGTGTGTGGAAGTTTTGGCATGACTTTTTTTCCTCACATGGGGATTGCCATCTTCGCATTCAAGCTGTTATATATATATATATATATATATATATATATATAGTATATATATATAGTATATATATATAGAGTATATATATATATATAGGGGAAGGTTCCCCTAAAAAGTCTATTTTGCCTAAGAAGGCTAAGAAGGATTTCTAAAAACTCAAAAACCGACCCAAACAAGCTCCGATTAAATTCATTTTTCCATCATTGGAACCGTTTTGTCGAACCCTAAAACCCAAACCTTAAATTATAAACAATAAGCCCTAATACTAAAACCAAAACTTTAAAAACAAACCCTACCCCTAAAGATAAAACATAAAAGTTAAAAATTTAGCCCTAAAATCTAAATTCTTAAACTAATTTTTAAATCTAAAATTTAAAAGCTAATATTGTAGGGTTCGATGAGACGATTCCAATGCCATCGAAATGAGTTCAATCGGAGTTCGTTTGGGTCGGTTTTGAAGGTTTTGAAGGTTTTGAAATTCCTTTTTAGCCTTCTTAGGCAAAATAAACTTTTTATTTGATCTTTCCCCTATATATATATATATATATATATATATATATATATATATATATATATAGGGTAAGGAGCAAATAAGAACCCATCTTAATTGAGGTAACCTATTAACCATGGCAAAAAACGCTCAAATCGCAAAAAAAAAAATTCATGGTATTTTTTATACAAAAATACGGGGCTCCTTTGTTAAGCGTTCGCTAATTCACAAGCGTTTAAAAGTTAAACCAAATGTAAGTTTGCGTTACACTGCAAAGATATATTTAAGTGTCGCAGTGTAACGCAAACTTACATTTCGTTTAACTTTTAAACGCTTGTGAATTAGCGAACGCTTAAAAAAAGAGCCCCCCTATTTTTGTATAAAAAAGACCATGAATTTTTTTTTTTGCGATTTGAGCGTTTTTTGCCATGGTTAATAGGTTACCTCAATTAAGGTGGGTTATTGTATGATCCCTTCCCTGTATATATATATATATATATATATATATATATATATATATATATATATATATATATATATATATATATTATATATATATATATATATATATATATAGGGGAGGGCTCCTAAGAAAACCTTTCTTTTTAAAAAAACTAAGAAAACCTTTGATCCACCATTAATTAATTTAATCAATAGTTGAGATCCATAGTGGCAAGATTGTAAATAAATGATAATTAATTGATTTAATTATAAATTTATAAGGGTATATTAGGCCAAACAAGATTTTTATCTCTCCAATATTTAATGAAATTCCTAAATTTACTCTCCTCTCTCCTCTCTCTTCTAATTATATAAAACATAATTCAAAAAATTTAGTTTTTACTTAAAAAATAAATTGAAACAATCAAGATTTATTTATTAAAAAATTCTGAATTTTTTTTCAAACATAACATTTGATTACATATATGTAATCATATATCTGACTAATATAAATCGAGTTACATATATGTAATCATATAACTGGCTAATATAAACCGAATTACATATATGTAATAAAGTATATATATCGTCACATGTTACATTCACGTAATAATCACTAAAAACACCAAAACATATATGAAGATGATAAAGATGAGTATGCAAATGAAAAATTAAATGGTTGTCTGATTACATATGTAATCAACCCAACTATTTACATATGTAAACTTGATTACATATATGTAATCATACTAATAGATTAGTTCGATCAATTTTTTCACATAAAAAATTGAATTCAAATAATATGAATTTTCTGAGACAAAAATTCTGAATTTTATCAATTCAAAACAATCTGATTACATATATGTAATCATACAAAACACATTAGTTCGATTAAGTTACATATGTGTCATGCTTACATATATGTAATCATACAAGTAAACTTGTTTACATGCAAACAATTTTTTAACAAGATTAGACATTTCTTAATTATTATATAAATTATACATGCAATGTATTATGATGAAGCAAAATTAACACCTTAAATGGTTCTTAAAGAATATATCAAATCCATAGTTAATAAATCAAACAACAATAAGGGTTGCAACACTTAATCTATTAAAATTAATATTTCAAAAATCACAAACATATAAATTAATCAACCCCTACATGTGAAGAAAGAAAAACAAAACCTATGGGAAATAAATGTTATTAGCCCGGACGATCCCATAGTACAGAAGATAGTGAGTTGAGATGCGGGTCGGTATCTTCAATTTCGCACATCAAATGTTCATCAATGTAAATTTTTCACAACATTTTTGTAAGGGAAAATTGCACTTATAAAATCAAATAAAATCACAAGGAATAAATGTAAGGAATTTATTGTTGGATTTAGGGTTCATATGAAGAGATGCTGGGTTATGAAGAACTTTGGCAAGATCAACCCCTTGTTCTCTATTACTGCATTCATCCACACAAATCTAAATAAAATCATCATACTATACATGATTTTTCCTCCTACTTCTCAGATTAAACATCGACGCCTCCATTTATGATGACCTAACGAGCTTTTTGGCATCAGTAACTGTTAAGTCTCCATCTATGTGAAGACGGTCTCGGTTTTTTGCAACATCCATCTCCCTGAGCCTCTGCAACAGTTTCTCACTGCTGGATGAATGATCTCGGGCAAGGTCGTTGGAGAAGACAAGTACAGTGGTCACCGGTGGAGAAATTGTCGAAAGATCGAGTCCTGATCACTTGGGATAGATGCTACGCCATCTGCATCTGGTGGGATGACGAACTGAACGGCGGAAGACGAAGAAGAAATACGTGAACTTGTGAAAAACATCTAGGTTATTAATTTGAATATTCTAATCAATTGTCATTCTAAACTTGAATCTTACGTGATCTGCTCACAAATTTAAAATATTAAGATTTAAGAGAAAGAAAGAAAAGAATTAAAAAGAAACCATTTACCTAAATTAGAGTGGTGTAAAATTACTCAAATACCCATTTGACAATTTAAATAAATAAATAAAAAGAAATTATGTGATTGGTTGATATTGGTTTTTTTGGTTTTCTTAAAATATAAGAGTTTTCTATTGATCCTTCCCCTATATATATATATATATATATATATATATATATATATATATATATTTGAACGGTGAAGGTCTCAATCGTATGAACCCATTGTTTCCAGGTCATGTCACCAAGGTTTAGTTACATGGACCTCCCATGAGGCACCACAACCACCCCAGGAGGAAACTCCACTGGGAAAACCCCCTGATCTCCTCAGACCCCTATTTCGCTGCGGGAAGGATTTGAACCAAGACCTCTCATTTGGAAGAATCTTGGGGTACCATTGAGACAATACCTCATTGGTATTCAAGTTGTTATATGTGTGGCAGTAATTGGACGGAAAATTCATTAAAATTAATATAATTTATTTTATTTTATTTATTTTATTTTTTGGTTAAGGCTTAAACCTCGCAAAAAACGGATTGGTGTATATTAAAGAAAAATGGCAATTTCTTTCATGTGTGGTATTGTTTCATGTGGTGTGCGCTACTTCATTTATGGGGATTTTATTTTTACATGGGTGTAGTAGGTGTTTGGAATAAAACTCACAAACCAAATTAAATGATCCTGAGTTTAAATCCCTCAAAGGGTTTCTCAAAATATTGAGTTTCCTCTAGAACTGTTTACTTGGTGGTTGATATGATTAGGTGGTACTGTTGGTGGTACAATTATACTCCTGTATCTGCCAGTGATCATAAAATTTAGCTGTTTAAAAAAATTAAGGACAATAAGCAAAAAGAGAGATTGATGTCAAAGCTAAAAGTGAAGAACATAAAACCAAAAATAAAACCAAAAGAGATAAATCATAGAACTAGTTATTGTATATTTTGGAAGAAAGACGACTATTTCCAATTGAAAAGATTCTATAAAATATGACGCTTACAAGAAATTGAAGAGTTAAGAAAGAAAGATCCGGAGAATGATCCTCCTCCAACTGCCACATCAGGCCCGGTCCAACCTTTTTGGTAGCATCAAGCAAAATAAAACATATGGCCCTTTTTCGGTTTTCATTATTAAACACTTCAAACTTTGAGTGCTCAACAGAGATTAACCATACATGAAATATTTTACTTGTTTTCCTAATTGGCTAGTGTAACAATCATGGTTTGGCCATTTGGGTCATGCTTGGCTCCTCAAAGCATGATTCTCACTTATCAAACTTGACACATTAGAGGAATCTTTAGAGAGAAGATAGAAAATAACTTTACCATGCATATTACATGTTTTTAAGGAAAAAGCAAAACATATGAATGTTTCTAATAAAAGAAACTAAATGAAACTTCCAAGTCTCTTTATTTTTCTTATTTTGGTTTAGCTATGAGCACTACTTATAAACAACAAACATTAACACTATCATCTTGTGAATATGAGTTTGACATCAACAAGATGTCAGGCTTTATGTCTAAAAAGATTGCTTAGTCAATTACAGGAAGAAAGGAAGAAAAGATAACCTTATTAGTTGATAATGTTTCAACCATCCAATTAATAAAAGAATCATGTTTTTCGTGATAGAAGCAAACATATACACACATGTTATTATTTTATAAGAGAGTGTATTGAAGCTTACTACATTCAATATTGAATATATAAGTGGAGAGCTACTAATAAAACAAATAAATTAACAAAGGCATTAGCAAGGGTCAAGTTTGTCACAATAAGAGAATTACTTGGCATTCAAGATCAACCGAGAACACCTGCAAGACCAAGATTTTGAAGAAAGATCTCGGGATCATGATTAAAGAGGGTAAATGAAGGTTCATGGATTACATAACCAACTCATCACTTAACGAGTCATTTATGCAATTATTTTAAAGTTATGTTTTGAGCCAGTTATGTAACTTGTAATTGAACAATGAGGTCTAGAGTCTAAAAGTAAAGTTGATATAGGGTTATAAAACCCATCAAAGTCGACATGTATGATCAGATTAACAATCATATCATTCAAAAAGTTCTCATATGTACATTCATACATATACAATATCAAAGTTCATAATTCTTTAATGATTATTCGATCAATTGGGACAACAATATCTAGTTGGCTACACAAAAGTTTATCATAAGTCATAAGTGAACCAGTTGCAAACGACACGGCTAGAAGACTAAAAGACATTTATAACCTTGAAAGCATTCCTCCGGAAACCACAATAGTCTCACCTGTTATATAAGAAGCATCATCAGAAGCCAAGAAAGCAGTGACTGCAGCAATGTCTTCTGTTGTCCCAAGCCTTTTGAGTGATGTCTTTTCTTCCAGGGCCTGTCTCTGAAGGGTATTTTGGACATATTGTCAGATGTTACACATACAAGTGCAATCAATTGTGAAGGCACTTTTGAAGGAGTAGAAGACAGACACTTACCTTGGTTTCATTGCTGGTAATGTGTGAAGCAAAATGTGTAAGTATAATCCCGGGTGCTACACAGTTAACACGAGTATGTGGGGCCAACTCAGTTGCAAGAGCCTAAACAAATACCAAAAATGATTTAGTAGAAAATTTAACTAATGCATTGATTACCACACACAAGAACACTTGAATGCTTGCAACATTAAGAATTTGTGAAATATAATTTGTAAGTAAATTAGGAAACCATTTGCGTAATTAAGTAAACAGTCCCCATGGTTTTAAAAAGGTAAAACTGTTATTTTACACAAACTTAACAGAATATAAAAGTTATCAAGTTAGTGTTAGACCCCAAAGGTGCAACAAATGAGAACAATCCCAAACCTCAAAACTTTTTTATAATTAGACACTAAAGGTGTTACTTTGCCAAACCACACAGACCATTTGTTTAATTAATTCTGTATTATATTTTTCCGTATAATTTATCATAGGGGATTCTAAAGAATGGACCTTGGTAAGACCGAGAAGAGCAGTTTTTGTGACACCATACATAGCCATACCAGGAGGCGGTTGAAAAGCACTGATAGAAGAATTGAAAACAATCGACGAACCTTTTGACAAGTGAGGGGATGCTTCCTGTTTAAAGATTGAGACAGTGAGACACAGAAAACACTACTGAGCCCACAAAATATATATCTCCATATTTGATGAGTTTCAAAAGTTGACTTTTTGGTTAACAGAATGGTAAGCAATTACAGAACATATGTTAAGTTACAGCCTATAGTCTTCCAACTTCAGAGTTAAAATTTACACACAAAAAATGATAGGCTTATATGATCAAAAACATTACTAACAAGATTTACCTGAAGAAGTAGTATAGCAGCTTTCACATTGACTTCCCAAAGTTTGTCAAGGGTTGATTCTTTCGTTTGGAGAATGACATTAACTGAGGGATTAACAGCAGCATTGGACACCACTACATCAATTTTCCCATATTTCTGCATATGCATAAGCAAAGAAATGAGAATCGATCAAACAAACAAACAAACTTACCCAGTATATTCCCACTTTTCAGTAGGGTTTGGAGGGAAAGGATAGACACAAACCTTACCCCTATCCCAGTTGGGATAGAGAGGCTGCTCCGAAGAAGTCCCCGGCTCAAAGTTATCGTTTGAAGTTGATCATCCCAACATTTTTAACGTTAAAATTAGTGCAATTTTACTTTGGCCCCTTGAGGGCCCACACATATATGCATTATATGTGTGCACCGCAAATGGGGCGTAAATAGTTGAACAACTTGAACACACACAGGCGTTTATAAATAGTTGGAACAACATTTTTTGATTCCAAAATACAAAATTTTAATTTCTTGAATTCACAAGTTGAATATAAGAATAAAGTTCAATGTTCATTCCCACCTGAACTGTCTGGTCAATGAGATTCTTTCTCTGTTGTGCATTAGAAACATGGCATGTCAACCCCAACACTTCAATTCCATGTGCTTTGAGCTTTTCAACTGCCTCATCAACGTTTTTCTGAAAAATAATTGTTTCATCTTTAAACACAATTTGATTTCAATTCATACAAATTTCAATAAACCAAAAAAGAAGAAGATCAAATTTGTTGGAAATTAGCAAAAAAAATTTTTTTGCTAACTATGGAGCAAAATAATTATTAGTTTTTGATACAATTCTAATTATTATTTATTACGGGTATGTTCTATTATGTGAGAGAATCACAACAAACTAAACAGGTCCAAACCAGAGCCGAGATGAATAACAAATAGAAGCTTGAAGTTAGGTGGTAAAAACATTAAAACTGTGAAATATATGTGAATGTCATCGTACACGTATCCCACATGAACTTGTTCATCTATAAGGTGGTACACCTTGTGACGGTCAAAAGGGTGTGAAGCAGCTGAAGCAGCCAACGCGCCCACGCTTGTGAGCTACCAGGGATGGGGTGAGGGCGATGGATGCGATGTGGCGTTTTGATTGCACACCTCACAAGCCCACACCGGTGCGAGCTGTTTTGTTTTTGACCTATGACAGTCGGTTCAGTTTGAGTTCTTGTAGTGGGTCGGTTCTATTTGGCCCATACGATTTAGCTCCTATAATAATTGAAATAGTCAGATATCTTTATCTGGCCGGTTTCAATTCTTTTGAATGTTTCAAGTACAAACATGAAGTTTTGGCTTGTTTCAAGACTTGAATTTTTGGGTGTTTAACTAAGACTTGACAGTATAAATACAAGGCTTGTGTGTGAGTGTGTCTTGTTTCTACTCTACAAACAGCTGCACTTTTCTCTAAAATTCTTGCATACGATCAACTATCTACGCTCTTGTTTAAGGCATTGTTTCAGGTGCATGGTTTATTCCGGCAGTACATTTGCTTCTGCTGTTGTACCTTGGGAAACAAATAGGTTCAACTGAGAATCAATTTTAAGAGATCTTGTTAAACAAAATATCTTTAGCGACCACATCTACTTTTTTTTGCAACTTTGCTTCATTTTGAAATGTGTAATGGCTTTTCTGTTGCATTTCTTTATTGTATTATAATTTGAATTACTAAGTAATAAATGTGCTTGATGTTTTATTTGTAATTGTTTGAGATTTGAATAAGTTGGTGTGTTATAGAAAAAAGAACACAATATTACAACACAATTTAGAAGAAAACAATTACATGGAAAGTCAACAAAATTGAAATTGTTTAATCTTCAAATCACAGTCAGAGACTCGCTCATGCCTAGGAATTCGAAACGTGAATGTAAAATCACAATTTTTTTCCATCAAGGACGCGATTCATCTTCGACTGCCAGTTGATATTCAATTGAAATCGTGAATCGAATCTTCTTTTTCGACTGTCTGTAACACGATTTTGATCGAATTGGACCACGATTTTCTTCAATCAGGTACGCGATTCATCAACAATCAAGACGAAATTGACCTAATTCGAGAACGCCAAATTTTCAAAAACTGGATCGCGTACCAATGGCGATCGGTGTGAAATTGTACCACGATCCGGATTGCGGTTCGTGGCCTATTGCGTTACTCCTATGACTATGGTAACACCACAACTTTAGTCTCATCATCTAACTTAATTCCCACATATGAGAATCATGATAGAATATTAGAATCGAATTCAGGTTGATTACGTGAACTATAACTGAGCTTCCCTCGTTCATCCTTGGTTGATTGTACGCTAGGAGACAGATAAATGCATAATGATTTAAGCAAATCAAACAGTAACAATTGAGGACAATGTACAAACACAATCAAAGCAACCACCTAACATCAAAAAGTATTCTACTAGAAGTCTAGAATGATCTCAAAAATAAACCAGTCAATTAATACCCAAACCTAATCAATGCAGCATAAAGTAATCAATAAATATCCTATATAATCAATTATCTCCAATTTGAGATGATGAAATATAATTTATGTGTGTTTTCAAAGTGATTATTGGACTTGCAAACATCAGATATTTAAAATCAAGATCCATTTCACACACAGTCATACAAATACACTAAGTTCTGATTCACCAGTAAGATAAACCTTCAAAACAAAGAGTAAATTTAAAATCGAGGAAGACGAAGAACCTGTCTGCGAGAAGAGATGACGACAGAGGCACCTTCTAAGCCAAGGCGTTGAGCAATACTGAAACCTATGCCCTGAGTTGAAGCTGTAACAATCGCAACTTTTCCTTCAAATCTTCTCCCAATCTTCATCGATCGAACAGCTATTTACTATCTCGTTAATTTGAGGTTTGGTCTCTCAGAATTTCTTCCCCAATCTGAAGGAACACTGTACAAACGACGAAGAGATCGTCACTGTGATGGGGGGGGGGGGGGGGGTAATATACCTGATTACCTTTTTTTTTTTGTTTTTTTGAACCCGCGATGTTATCACATGTATGTTTTCTTAACTGGATTTA
Source organism: Mikania micrantha (assembly GCA_009363875.1). Lineage (NCBI taxonomy): Eukaryota > Viridiplantae > Streptophyta > Magnoliopsida > Asterales > Asteraceae > Mikania > Mikania micrantha. Next base: position 71,102 of record SZYD01000956.1, on the reverse strand, counting down.
TCGAGCATCGAGCAGAAGTAAGACATAACGAGATGCGTGGGAATACATGGATAAATTCCAATCGGTTTTCTTTAAACCTGTCTGCAGATGTATTCAAACCCATGACCTTCATAATGAAAAGTAAGAACCATAACCATTCACTTGGTTTTTTTAAACTTTTCCCAGATTTATTTGAACCCATGACCTTCATCCCGGAAGGTAAGAGCCCTAAACACTAGGCTAAGTTTTCATAACACCTAATTACCTACCTGGCTGTAAACTACTGTGACTTCGTAGTTCGGACTTTTCCTCCGCCAAATCTTTATTGCCTGGATTTTAAATGGATATCTACTTATTTAGACATCCAACTAATAATTGCTTTTATACATCTCGTATAAATCTATACAAGAAGTATAAAAGGTGTGAGATGAGTATGAGATTAACGCCTCATAAATTGCTGTCACAAATAGAACGATACACGATGTTGAGGATATCTCCATCATGTCTACACAAACTAAACTAGTAAACCCCTCACATGTTTATACAAAACATATCAACACCATGGTTTAAAGGAAATGAAAGCATCCATCACAAGTTAACTCATAGTGCATCCCTATAGTGAATAATATATCAAGAATGCATATACACGTGAACTCTTTCATCTGTAATACTGTAAGACTGTAACTGTGTGTGGAGAAAAAAAATTGATTTATCATATTTTTATTAGATGTATGCTATCTAATATGATGTTCATTTTTGCATTTAAAACTCATGATCTGGTAGAGCTACATGTGACTTTAAAAAAATCACTCTAAGCAATAATCTTAACTACCATTTGATGCATATGACGATTCATGATTGATGTTATCTTCAATTTAAAAATAGCTTACCCAAAAAGAATAGTTTTCTTCGATTCAAAAACTAAAGCAAAAGTTACATAGATTAGGTCCGGTAATCCTTTTATTTCCTTTGCGACAAGATATTTTATTAAGCAAGTTTTTGGTGTCAGAATTTTGTAGCAATTTGCGACGAAATGTTTATTAATTAAACAAATATATTTTGAAGGAAATTTGTATCAAGTTGCGACACATTTATGATAAAATATATTATTAATTAACATATTTTTTTTTGTCGGAAATTGGTAACATGCTATGACACATTTCCTAAGAAATATTTTACTATTTTTTTTGTCGGAAATTCGTATTAAGTTGCGACACATTTCCGATGAAATATTTTACTAATTAAAATAATCTTTTTGTCAGAAAATTCGTAGCAATTTGCGACGAGAAATTTTATTAATTAAATTAAATTTTTTGTGTTGAAAATTTGCAACAAGGTTGCGACACATTTGAAAGGAAATGTTTTACTATTTAAATTAGTTTTTTTTGTCAGGAAATGGGAGCAAACCGCGATGCATTTGTGACGAAAATATTTTATTTAAATATAATTAATTTATGCTTTTGTCGGAAATTTGTAGCAAGTTGCGACCTATTGGCAACGAAATATTTTATTATAAAAATGATTTTTTTTTGTCGAAATTTGTAGCAAACTATGATGCATTTGCGACTAAATATTTTATTAATATAATTCATTTATGCTTTTGTAGAAAATTTCTAGCAATTTACTATACATTTGCTACAAAATATTTTATTAAATAAATTATTTTTTGTTGAAAATTTGTAGCAAGCTACGCCACATATGTGACGAAATATTTTACTAATTACATTAATTTATTTTCTTGTCAAAAATTTGTATCAGTTTGCAAAAATTGAGACGATATATTTTATTAATTAAATTATCTTTTTTGTGTTGGAAATATGTAACAAGTAGCGATGCATTTGTAACAAAATTTAGCCTTTTTCAGCTCATTCGTAGGTATTTTGTCGCAATTGTGTAGTAAGTTGTAACGGAAAAATTTGCGTAAATGGACTTTTCTAGTAGCGCGGCCTCCATGACTCATGAGTAGAGTCTAGGTTTGGGTACCGATTGGAAGATCCCGATCTGTGAAACATAAGCTTACCCTACGTCTCGGTTAATGTGTCTTCAACCAACCAACCAGAAATGCTTATTTGGTTCAGATAGACTTCCGGTCAGCTTGTTAGAAAAGGTACTACAATCAATCCTCTTTTAGAGTAGAATTCCTTTGTCTTTAGATGTTCTCTCTCGTATGTGTTGTATCTATCAGTCAGATAAGGATCAGTCTAACGATCTTTTCAGTCTTTTTAAAGTCAACCTAAAAAAAGACATTTGCTTTGGGAAGTAAGGACCAAGTGAAAAATGAAAGACGTCCGCTAACGCCGATATGAGAAGATCTTTCTTAGATCAGCAACGAATGTCTTTTATCTATGAAGAAAGATTTGTAGATGAACCGACTACAAAATAAATTGAGTATATCATAGCTGACCACACCATGGGCTAGCCCCATTCCTTGAGCTTCTTCCTAGGTGATCTCCAAAGTCTGGATTAAATTATAAATCTAACGTAAGCATATAATCTTTATATTTATGACGTTGATCATTTGTGAGCAAAATGGGTCGTTACACATGAACCAACTCATTTTTAATGAAATCACACTTGAAATGTAAATAAAAATAAAAATGTCGTAATGGTATATTTGTATTGTATAAAAATAATTTTTTTTTATAGTTCTAAGTATTTAAAATAACATAATAATCAAAATAGTTAAATAAATAATTAAAAATGAAGCATGTGTGTAGTGGTGAGTAAAACCTCTTTAACTATTTGCATTAGCTAGGAAATAGTAAACATAAACCGGTCTGGTAACAGTAACGTCTATATAACCTAATACTTGTCATTGATTTTTATATAAATCCAAGTATAATTTCATAAAATTTATATTTATCTATTAAATATAAGTTTTCATAAAATAGGTTTGCCCGTCCCTAAATGTTTATATTATATACTTATCTAAACAACCTGCTCATTTAATCTTATGGGTAATGGTTCGATAACAGTGGCATATCTATATAGTGAGGTGTGGGTTCACTAGAACCACCGTATTATAAGAAAACAGAATAAAAGTTTTCTATTATTTTTTTTCCTTTTTTTTCCCATTGCTTTCTTAAAAAAACTTATTTTGATTATTAGGAATACAAATATAACTAAAACGTATTAATTTTTTTAGTTTAATAAGTAATTAAATAGAAGGTTGCTTCATTATTCTTATTTAAACCTTGTTTAGAAACGGCTCATTTAAATTTAAGAAATACGTTACCATTATGCCATATAATTAAATATTGCATTATAATGTTTGTATATGCATCTTTAATTACAAATGCCAACAATATAGAAATTTCATTTTATATCATGCTAACGCAAAATGTAAAAATCGCCAACAAAACAAAAAGAAAAATACATTTGTGTCAACATTTGAAATCTAAAACATTAATAAAATATTTATTTTTATATGTTTTATATAAGTTATAATTGAATTTAATGTAAAAAAAGGTATCGAGCTTGTAGCTCAATTAGCATTCCATGCTTCTTATAAGACTTATCTTTTATAATGTCATGGGTTCAAATCCTGACCAAAGCGGTAAGTATGAAGTTTTACCACATAGTGAGTTTTCTCCTAAGGGAAGGTGTATTTGCTAGGTTTAGTGTTCGCCAACACTTTAGCGTTCGATACCAAGAAGTTGGTAGCGGACTGTGATTTCAGCGCGTGGGTTGTTAGATCCGAGATTCGTTTGGGCTATGAAAATCATCCTTATAAAAACCCTGATTAGTTCACAAATTGTTCTTTGTAAGTTGTAACGACTTAGAGATTATCATACGTTAATTAATTACATTTAAGTTCTAACCATTTGATTACCTTTAGTACCCTATATAAAAACTCTTTCATTACATCCAACCTTACAAATCATAAAAAATGGTTCGAAGCATGATGCGGTTGTGTTTGATTATGATCATCTTGGTTTCTTTGCATGAGCGACATATAGAGGCACAAGTTGACTGTGTTGATGTGATCTTAAAGTTGACCAATTGTGAGTCTTTCTTGATAGGAATTTCGAACCACCCTCGCCCATACTGTTGCGCCAGTGCACAATACTTGGTGGATGCGGCTAATGCTTCAAGGGACGTGTTAAAGGCTACCTGCCAGTGTCTCAAGAACGCGATTCGGTCGTTCCCGGTTAACTTGACTAATGCGGCTCAGCTCACTTCGTTATGCCATCTTAATCTCAATGTTCCTATTAGTCCCGATGTTAATTGTGACTCGTTATGAAATACATGGCTTTGTCTTTTGAAATGTTAATATATTATATGTCGTTTGAATCAAATATGAAAAATAATTCCTAGGAAAATTAATTGTGGTCTTGTGGGTTTCTTATTGTATGAAAACTAGCAAAGTGGGCCGTCGCGTTGTGGCGGGCTAGTACGATGAAAACTCATGTGAAATCGACTATGAAGATGCATAATAATACGGCTAAAACTTATGCATTATATATTGGCAGTACGATTACAAAAAATATGATGTCACAATTGATCTGGAACTGAGATTGAAATGTAAGAGAATATCATTATATTCATTATGTTGCAATATAAGAATTTTTAAAAAGTAATTTAATATAAAAAATATCAGATACTATGGTTTCATACTCATAAAATAGATCTAAATTAATCTTCAAAAACCTATTTCTATATCTAATAATTATAGCTGGTAAAACAGATACATGGTAAAACATGATTATAAATATTTAAAAAAAATACAAAAGTTACTTACGTGATGCCGCGTAGTGGTACGATTAAAACCCGCTTGTTGTCGTGTGATGTCCGAAACATAGACATAAAACATTTTTATGTCACGTACATTGCAGTAAAAAAACCTAAAAAATAATTTAGTTGGAAATATTTAGGTAAAATCAAATGCAATATTACATGATCTGACATGCTTACGACTTTATTACGCATATTGCATCGGTGATGTTAAAGTAATTAAATACTTTAAACAAACATGTAGATTGGAGCGGTCAGGATTTAAAGATCGAAATGTATACAAGAGGCAATAATTATATGCTTCCTATGTTACGACTTAGTAATTAATAAAAAAGAGTAAATGTGTAAAAAGAACTAAAAAAGATCATTGTAGGAATTGAACATACAAGAGTTTTCTTACCAACTTCGCCAACATCAATTTTAAGAAAATAATAATCAAGATATATAGTAAAGAAAAGAAATTGAGGAGGGAAGATAAGTAGAACATGTGACCTGATAATTAAATAGCAAGAGTTTTACCATTGAACTAAGACATCATTTCAATACATATTTGAAAACAAATAAATAAATATATATATACACACACACATGAAAATGTATTATCCACTCATATTGATATGTTTGTTCGTATGACCCCTTTAAATTGAGACGGTAGATTAGACTTGAAAGAATAACGTTAGAGAGAAACCAACATTTAAAAAAAAACTTAAACGGAGAAACAAACACAGGGTGCGGGTCCAAAAAAAACAAAGAAATAAAAAAAATCCAAAATAAATACTAAAGATAAAAAAGTTCGCCGGTTGGATTAGAACTTGCGCCGTTAATATGCAAAGCTTTTTGGAAACTAGTTGAGCAGAAGATACTTTTGTTTATTAAGCAGCAAACAATTATATATGTATATCGAATTTGCAAGTGGTCACCAACCTTTGAAAACGTGTATATATACAATTTGTCTATTTAAACCTTTTAAGATAAAGAGAGAGATAGATTCCTTATTTATAAAAAAGAAGCATACAACACTACTCTTTGTCTGAAAATGTTAAAAAGAAGTTTATTAAAACTTTAAAACTGGCCTAAATAACCTCTGATTGAACCCATTTCGACGATATTGGAACTGTCTCGTCAAACTCTACAATATTAGCATTTACAATCTAATTTTAACATTTAGCTTTAGAGTTTAGTTTTAACTTTTTAGGTTTTATTAGTGTTCAAGGTTTGGTTTTATAATTTAGGCTTTTGTATTAGGCTTTACAATTTAAGGTTTGGGATTTATGTTTCAACAAGCATATTATAATGACTCAAAAATGAGTTCAATCGGAGATTTTTTGGTCGGTTTTCGAGTTTTTAAAAATCATTTTTAGCATTCTTAAACTAAATGAACTTTTTATAGGAACCTCTTATACACACAGAGATATATGTTATACAAACATAATAGAAGTTCTTAAAAAGACATCCTAATAATAAGATATCTCACCTTTATTCTTGACATGAATAATTCAAACCCCACAAGAGATGATGAATTCCTTTTGCAGTCCAACAACGAAAATTCAAATTCGTGTATGCAACCAAACAAACAATTAGAGTTGGAATTTGCTGCAGGATACCATAAACGCATCTCTTAAAAACATATTTCATTTATACAGGTACAACAAGCAGTGTTGTCGTTGTATTCCCGACGTAACACCAATGTTTGTGTTTGCTCATTTGTGTAAACCAAAGATGCGTAGTAGGTGTGTGCTAGCGAACGTAAACCTTAACGGGTAGGCACAAACAAGAACAGGCTTGCTGAATAGGTTGTACTAGCCCGAGTCCAGCATTCCTATCCCCAAGTCGCTGACATGTACAAGCAAAGATATTTCAAGGCATTTATAATAAATAAAATTTCAAATAAATTTTTTATACAGATATATGCATTGAACAAATATTAAGATACAAATGCTCACGATAGTAAACAAATAGGCCCTCCAGGATGACACCTTTGGTCACTTTGATAGAGCAACCCATTGCCAACTGTCACCATACTCAGAAAGACCAAGCAGACAATAAAGCAGAATCTTGATTATTGAGCAACCAATAACAGTATGCCAAGTGGCACTAAGCGGTGGTGTTACATGATCTATATCAAGCAAATACTATGAGCTGAGAGAGACAAGCTAATGCTGACAATGCCCATTGTTGATTTGAAATTTGGCATTTTTCTCTAGGCAAGTCTTGAAAAAGGAAACTAACATGGTATAAGGATGAATAGAATTGTTCATGAGAAACCGATAGTTTTGTTAAGCAACCAAAGAGTGAGGGACATTTCGATTGCAAAGATAGTATGCAGTGATGTTCTATCCAACATGAACCCAAAAACAGTTATCCCCGCTCTGTTGTTCTCAAAATATGACACTGCAAGCAAACAAAACACCATTTTGAAACTTAATGTTTAAATTCTGAAGGAAAAAAAAAAGATTCACGATTCAATTAAACAAGATGTGACATAACAGGTTGGATTGGGTCATGTCAGGTAGTGTTGTGCTTATTATTATAACAATTAAAAAGTTTTTGCAAATGACTTGTGACCCGTTTGAGAGGTTTTATAAATCAATTACCTCGTATATAAGGTATATGATTTAAAAAAAACAAATTTAGCTTCAATTCTTTGTTGAAACTCACCTAAGGCTTGTCTCTTCTGGTATGAGATTGTATGCTTATAAATTGGAACCATTTTTGTATTATCCAGCTCGTCTTCTTCTCCGTCATCCATGTCTGAATCCATATGGGCATTAAAGTGGTTATTAGCCCGATCAGAGATGTTAGCATCTGGTGTCTCTTCAGTGGGGCCCACGTCATCATCGAATGAGTCAATGGTTGCACATGTATGCCATTTGGCTGCCAAACTAGTCACGGATTGAGCTTTATGTGTGATCTTTGCAGCGCTACGAAGGCATATGAATAAACCGCTCACAAGTGTCATGGAGCACAGCTGCAACACAAGCATAACCCAAAACATATTATAAGACGATTATTATAAGAGGTGACAAATTGGGCGGGTCAAACATGTTGGGTTATAAGCCAAAACATGCAACTTTTCGCTCGAGTCAGGTTGGCCCAAACTGCAGAAAGATGATCTTTTCGTTTTTAATCTTAAAAGTTAGCTACATAGGTGCTCCCTTTGGTTTTAGCAAAGTAACATATCAGGGTATCAAGATTTAAGGGCAACAAGTTTGGCGTTTTGCTTTCAATTTTGTAACTGAGTTTGGGTCCTAAGGCTACTTTCGTTATATTTTTTGTTAAATTAGGATGAAATGACCAAAAAAAAATGTTGACTTCGACTCTTCAAAAAGTCAAATGGTATTTTGGTCATTTCATCCCAATTTAACATAAAAGACTACAAATGTTAGCCTTAAGTACTCCAAAATCAAAACCCTAAACTTGTTGCTTATTTTACTTAATACCCAAACTCATTACAAAATTAGAAGCATTTTGAATAAAGTTGGGTGACATTCAATCTGTTTGACCTGTTCATAACCCCCCTCCCCCCCCCACCCAAAAAAAAAAAAAAAAAAAATCTTTTCAATTCCATTAGTTACAAACGGGTAGAAAGTGGTCACCTCTAGTTCTAAATATCAACATCAGATGAAGAAAGTAAAGTAAGCTTACCGCAAGTTCTCCAGCAGTGGAGATATTTACAAGCGAGCCCGTCTCAGTTGTAACAAGCAGAGAAGCAAACTGACTGACAGTAACCAGGATCAAAGTAGACAAAATAAAAGCACGAAACCTGTGGCTAATAATGCGAAGAGTTCTTCTTATGGCAAGGTGTTCCATCAATATCACACCAACGTCTGCTTGTTTCTCAAACGCCTTCGCAAAATCCTCTAACCTGAGGATTTGTAGAAAACAGGTGAGTTTGAACAAAACACACACAAGATAGAACAATGATGTTCTGTATAACCAAGAAGACAAGAGCAGAGTACAAGCCAAAGTGTGGCTTATGTATATATTGGAAATATATGGTATTTGGTTTCCTCCAGAACTGAACCACCATATCTTGTATGCACTGTCAGCAAGAAAACACGGAACGATGAATGCACACAGTAGCTTCATTGATCTCTGCATATATGTAAAAATTCATGTGGTCAATATGTTAGTTTGACCAAAAATAATCATGGGTTTATCTCTGTAATTAAAAACTTTTATATGACATACAAAACTTTTATATGACACACAAAGTTTGGATTTGTCGTTAAGCGCTTCAGTCTCTCTAACAGAGGTCTCAAGTTCGATTCCAGCTTCATGTTTTCTCCTATTGAAGGCCACTTGTCCAATGCAACACGTGTTTTACCAAATCCCGTTTATTAGCAGGTTATTGACGGTCCAGTGAATTTCTGGTAACAAGTTTTTGTGTTAAAAAAAGTCCGTATTTTTTTTATTTTATAAACTTTTGTGACATTTGCTTTTACATAACGGAAACTAAAGACAACTGGAAGGGATAGAAAAGCAGATGCCTCAATCTCACGGGTCAAATTCAGCTTGACCTTTACCTACATTCACATGTTTGATGAAAAAGTTACATTTGGCCCGTATGTAACCCATTACCATATTTAACCTACCCGTTTTCATCAATTTAAGTTCCATCTCTAGGAGCAGAAATTTAAATACTGCTTTGAATTTGAACAAATCATAATCAAGACAATACGCCAATTGTATTTCAAATATATGCAATTAATCACTACGAACAGAAATTATCCCAACTCTATGCTGTAAACCCCAAAAGTTGCATTGAATTTTGATTCAAAAAGTGTTTTGCTCACGGAAAGTAGCAAATATGAAATTAGATTACCAGGTGTATTTAATATACAAAAAGCACCGTCACCCCCTACGAAAACGATACCTTCGCCCAAAACAAATGCAAGTTCATCACGGAATCACGCAATCAGGAAATCCGTAGAAATTGTGTGATCCAAAATTCAACAAGTCAAATCACAGCCTACTTTTAAAATCGTGAATCATTGATTGTGATACACGTATATTCAGTTTCAAAAATAGCTAACTAGATCACCATTTTTCGAAGTAAAACCATCTGAAAATTGTTATCATAAACCATTAGACTCATTAGGTCGAAATTACTTATCATCGAACTTGTGAAAACATTCAATTCTCAAAACAGATTTAAAACCTCTTGATATGACAATTAAACGATTCAAAGAGTATAATGATAAGGTTAAGTAAAATCGTGTTCATGTTAATTGAAACCTGACCTAAAATTAACTCAAATGTGATCAAATAGTACGAATATAAGAGGAAAAGTAACCTACATGAAGCTGATCGGAATATCCATCGCGAACTTTAACACTAACATCCGACAACTTATCAAGGAACAGGAAGCGCCGGAGACCGTATTTCCGAGCAAACGACGATAAACTGATGAAGGAAAGAGTGGAGCAGATCGATAGCGACAACTGAACAATCAAATCGAACGGTCTTCGATGACTATGATCACATGTTTTGCATTGATAAACGATATGTGACAGGATTGGAACGCCGATGGTGAAGACGAAGAACATCAACCATGAAAGAGAGGATTTCCAGGGGTTAGATTGATCAATGAATATCCACGAGAAGCTTGCTGATTCAAGAGTATCGATGATCCAGTAATTTGATTTTGATTTTCGCTTGCTATTGTTGGTAATCATCACGAGGGTGTCTCTCTCGTCGTCCATTGATGAAGCTTGGTCTCTGCAGGATGAGGGATGCACGCCAATTATATACTTCTTTTAAAAATGTTAGATGACGTGTACTCAAGTTTAGATATTTCTGATATTTCTATTTTTTCAGCGGAGTTTTCTGGGCATTTTAAGCTTGAACTAGATGGCGTGTTCGTGCTTCGCGGCGGACCTATGCTTGTTTGTACATTGTAAGATATAAACATTTTTATTCAAGTATGTATTAAGGTTCTCATAGACAAAGTATGCAGCTTAAAATGCATATTAAAAAGTACGGTATGGATATTAGTACACCGGTGTATGGATGACAACCTTTTTTGTATTTTTTTAATATTAAAAAATATCACAAAAATATGTATAAGTAAAAATTATGTGAGTATAATTTAATTGATTTGATTTAAAGATGGTATATAAAAGAGGTGGTGGTGCATGAATATTATGACCCTAAAAAGTAATATGTTGTAACATACTGTCAAACGTATCCATTGTTGATTTCTTTGAGTATAGATGCAAACCATATAATCTTGATAATCAATATTTAAATTAAAAAGGACGTCAAACTAAACCAAAAAAATTTTCTGAATGTTGCAAGATAAAATTCTCAAGAAATAACTAAAATAATAAAAACCCGAGTATCAAAATAATGACAAAAAAAATCAAATTGAAACATAATTTTAAGATCGTAAACAAATTAAAAGCAATTAGAAAATGATCCAAATAGAATGCATTAATCACATTGCAATTAGGCTTTTAAAGATGAAAACAAAAAAAGACCAACCACAAACAAGGAAGAAAATGAAAGACCTCATGGTGAAAGGCAAATGAAAAGGAACTACTGAATAATTCAAATCGAAAGATCGAACCCAAATACAAACCGATGGGTTTGGTATAATTTTTTAAAAAAACGAAAGTTCGGGTTGGTTTGATTTACCTAAAATAAGAACTAAAAAATTAAAAAAACGAATATATATGTATATATTACCTTTTAAAAATTTAAAGATTTTTATAAATATAAATGATTTTTAGTGAATGTTTTTTATAAGACTAAAAGTTTTAGGCCTAAGTAAAAAAACCAAAACTCAAATAAATTTTAAAAAGATAAAGACCGAAAAATCGAACCCAAATGTGTTTCAAAATCCAAAAACCAAAATTTTGGTTTAGGTTTGGATTAAGCCAAGAACCGACCCACTCTCTTCTCTACGTATGAAAACCGAGATTAGACAGAATCTTAGTAGAAGCAAGAAGGGATATGATATGTAATAACCACATATGTAAAGAATGAAAAGAAGTATAACCGAAGTAGTGCTAATATGTAGGGAAAAATTGAGCCTCCAAGGAAGTCAAAGGTTTAAAAAGTATGTTATATATTGTACAAATGTTACGTTGAAATATTAAAAACTAAAAATGTTAGCGTTATGATAGTAAGACGCTAAAGTTGAAAAATAAGAAAAAGAGATAAAAAAAAAATAAATTAGTAAAAAAGCTAATAAGTTTATAATATATATTATATATAGTAAGTGAGTTGGATTGTCACATGTATATTGTATTTAAAAAATTTGTATCTATACTCTATAATAAAATAGTAAAAATTTTGTCACTTATCACATTCTTACACCAATATTGCTACATGTCATCTTCTTACACTACCATTAACACTTGCCAACACCTTATTATTCTACTTAACTATCTCTTCTATTAAATAATTATATTATCTCTCTTATTAAATAAATTATCTCTCTTATTAAATAATTATAATACTAATAAGTAATATTTAATTTATTTATTTTTATTATAAAGAACACTTAATTTTTTTATCAAATATGAAATTTTCTAAAATCAAAAGTTTTAAAGTAAGAAAAAATTTATTTTCAAAATACAAGTTATCTTAAAAATAAAATATATTATAAAAGGAGTTTTTAAAAAATGAGAATTTTATAATCTAATGACGTATTTTTAATTTATTCAAAATCTGCAGTAATAAAAATGATAGATATAATTATATTTTTGATCAGTTATCTTTAACGTTAATTTAAATTAGGTCGTTAACTTTAATAATTACAAAAAATTATATTTTATATTATTGATTTATAAAAGTTAGTTTTTAATATAAATAAACTAAAGTTTTTAACGTTATTTATTTCAAAGATATCAATTATTACACATTAAAAGGTCATATATCATTTGTATACTGATTAAAGTTTTTCATTATTTTTATTACTTAAAACATTTATTAATATGTAAATTAATCATTTTATATCAAAATATCGTTTAATAATTGTTAAATTTTCATTACTAGCTATTTAATATTTTATATTAAATCCGTGTAATACACGGGTTAATAACCTAGTAAATTAATAAAAAATGATGTTGGTTTTCTAAAATTAAGTAAATAGTAAATTACGGTTTTGGCTCCTATGGTTTGAGTATTTTAACTATTTTGGCTCAAAATAGAATATTCAATCAATTCAGCCCCTATGGTTTAGACAAAGTTGACCCCAAACCATAGTTAGATTTTGGGCCAAAACCGTCAATAATTAAGCTTAAGGGGCCAAAACCGATAGTTATCTAAACCACATTGACTGAATTGATAAAAAATTATATTTTGAGCCGAAATAGTTAAAACACATAAACTACAGGGTCAAAACCGTAATTTACACTTAAGTAAAAAAACATTTGTCTTTTTTAAGTAACAAAACTTTAATTTACTATTTTAACTTTTTATTAATGTTTTCTAACCTTGGATACAAATACAATTTTGTGGATAAAAAACGTGTTTTTTATTGTAATGCCACAAATTAAAAAAATAATTTTATAATTTAAAAAATAAAAAAATATTTTTTAAACATAAAACTCATTATTTTATCACTTTTAGAATTAAAAAGTGTTTTTTTAGTTGAAAAATTCATGTCATTTTTTTATTTTTTAATTAAAAATCAATGTCATTATTTATATTTTACATATAATATTAAAGATAAAAAAGCTAATGAAATCTATCGCATTATCATTGATAACCTAGGAGCCAGATAATTACATAGAAAAAAGTTTTTAGGGATTTTACTAGAAAAATTGACAGACTTTGTAACACTTACCCCTTTTCTAAAAAAAGATTCTCAAAGTTTTTAACGTAAGATGAAAGGTTTTACGTATAGATTCTCAACTTTTATTATAAAAAAAGATTTATATTTTTCTTAACAAACAATTAGAAATTTTTCTTATTTTTATAACAATATACCTTCAAGAAAACTCAAATCAAAAGAAGTAATGCTCTCTTTACACCCCAACCATCTCAAATCTGAATATAACAATCTATATCCAGACAATATACAATTTCACGGAACTGGGAGGTGAACCGTTTGACATAGTGAATTAGGAGGCTGAATTTTATCGATAAAAAAATCTAGACAATATACAATTTTAGCTAAGCTTTGCTTTAAAAAATTAACTATTAAGCTTTAAAAATAACTCATAATGTGTGAATCTTTTGGAGGTGTTAAAAAGATACAAATTTTATTAACCACATAATTTAGTGAGCGGCGCCAAATCTTTCTATGGATTGTTTTTTTCGCCTCTTTCGCTGTCAAAGTGCCTATGGTACCAGTTCATATTTGGTTACCCGAAGCTCATGTAGAGGCACCTACGACAGGATCCGTCATCTTGGCAGGAATTCTTTTAAAATTGGGAATCTACGGCTTTTTAAGATTTTCAATACCCATGTTTCATGAAGCGACACTTTGTTTCACTCCTTTCATTTATACTTTAAGCGCGATTGCTATAATATATACTTCCGGACCACTTTAAGACAGATCGATCTTAAAAAGATCATTGCTTACTCCTCAGTAGCTCATATGAATCTTGTGACTATTGGTATGTTTAGTCTGAACATACAGGGAATTGGAGGTAGCATTCTACTGATGTTAAGTCATGGACTGGTTTCTTCAGCCCTTTTTCTATGTGTTGGTGTTCTATATGACCGAAATTTAAAGATATGGAAAATACATGGTAATGGGAGAATAAAAAATAGCAATGTGTGTCGTATTGTCTCGTATATGTAAAAGTTTTGAATGGTTTAGCTTGTGCTTTCAACTTAATTATAAATGAGCTTATTAACCGATTAGGATATGTTGCTAAGATACTACCAAACAAGTTAATTTCTGATCGATTAACTTTTAATGAAATTATTAAAATGTTGTTAAATGTGAATTTCAAAGTCAAAAGAGCCTTGGATGCTAGAGTGATATGGTGACAGGTATGCGTAAAAGAAACAACTCCTATTCCAACAGCCTAGCCTTAGAATTAGTAAATTAGAGAAACAAGATGTCATAGATTTAAGGCAAATTGGCCTTTAATAATCCAAACTTTGACCCATTGGCCGCTGGCGGTCCCAACTATGAAAATCCCCAATAACGGTCCGAACTTTCGACATATTTTCCCGTGGCGGACCGCCGTCAAATAAACCCTAACGGCGTTAACTTTTTTTCGAATTTCAAACGGATTTTTGAGGGCTTTTGTTCAGATGGAGAATACGAGTCGAATGACGTATAACTTACCTCGAAACGTTGCTCCAAATTTCTCAATTTGACGATTTCTTTGACGAATTGAAAGTTTAAACACCAAAATTGGGAAATTTGAAGCAACGTTTCGAGGTAAGTTATACATCATTCGACTCGTATTCTCCATCTGAACAAAAGTCCTCAAAAATCCGTTCGAAACTCGAAAAAAAGTTAACGCCGTTAGGGTTTATTTGACGGCGGTCCGCCACGGGAAAATATGTCGAAAGTTCGGACTGTTATTGAGGATTTTCATAGTTGGGACCGCCAGCGGCCAATGGGTAAAAGTTTGGATTATTTAAATCCAATTTGCCTAGATTTAATGGGCATAATAAATGAGTTTTAATGTGATAGACACCAGCAAAAGTGTTCAATTTTGGCTTTGTTTGATGTGTTTAGATGGCTAAGACTATCCGCATGAGCAGATGTATGTATTTAGTTTTGAAGTCACCGGACAGCAGTGATTTTTCTGTTTAGTGGACATGTATAAACAGTATTTTTAAGTGACATCATTAGTTATCAAAAGATAGTGAAAACGCGAAAACGCAAGAATGATTCTTGTATTTGTTGTGTTGAAATATAGTTATTCTAACAAGTTTCGACTGAAGATGTATTGCAACATTTTCAAAAGATGAAAACCTGTAGGGAACAACTCTAAGCATTTTTTTACCCGACTCGAATGGTAAAACTGACCAGAAAAACTATGTCCGATACTACAAAACTAGAACGTACAAATACAGTGACATCATTTGAAAAGGATCTTGGATCCGCCACTGATGTCTATCCGTAAGGCTAAAGAACACTTCTCACATGTATCATAATCATCATGTCATTTTGCTTTTTTAACCATTTTTTCATATGCGTATAACAACACATTTTACCTTCAATCTATTTTTTTCACATAGCACTCTATCTTTCACATCATCATTTATTTTTCTATTTTTCTTTTAAACATATCTTATTTTTAATGTACACATATATTTAATAAATATATATATATATAACATGTTAATTACATAAAAATATGTTTCATAATATCGTTGTGTAGTGCGATGCAAGGCCGCAAGGATCTAAACCTCTACGCAAGGCTCTTTTTTACAAAGGAGCCTTTGGGCTCGTTTTTTTTTAATTGTTTTTTATTGGTGTGAGTTCCACCATCACCCTACGTTCATGCCCTTTCTCACATGCAATAACTCACGTGCACCTCTTCTCCTTTCCCTCTTCATTACGCCTCTCTCAGAGGCTTCCTCCATGCCATCAAGTCTAGCCCTCCTAGCACGTGCACGGCGAGTGGTCTAATGCAATGTGATGTATGGGGTTTCTTAAACTTCTGGTATAATTAGAAGAGTCAAACAAACTCTCTAAACTAGAGTCGCTTTTGATTTTAAAATATTTAGTTAATTTATTTCGTTATATCTTCTTATTAAAATTACCATAATTAAATTACACCGCTATCTTTCGTGCTATCAAATCTTACGATCTGGTTTCAAACTATAAAACTGCCTAAACTAGTTATTGTTTTGATTTCTTGATCAATTATTTTTCCGAACATTTGCTTGGTTAGTTAAAAGTTTGAAAACTTAGTAAACAGTTTGATTTATGACTTTTACTAAAAAAACTAAACATAAAAAACTATGTGTGTATTAGGTTGATATACAACCATTCAAAAAAAATAATAATAAAAAAAAACAAAAAACAAACAAACACATATTTGGACTTAAGAGTGTAAATAGCTCATCTCAAGCCCTCAAACCTAATTGTGTCATCAAAAAAAAAAAGACGTCTTTTAAAACAATGTTTCTTGATTTCTGATTAGTAACAACCCTAGTTGCTCTCAAACCTAATTACCCTAGCTACATTGTAACAAGTTGGATTTGATGATTTGTGATCATGCGTATTCTTATACCTCTTGTGATCGACAATTAACCAACTCCACGGTTCGATTGGTATTCATCGGTTTTTGATTTGTCAAGATTCATCAATTTATATATGATTTATGTATCATTTTTGTGTGTTGAATGATGGTAATTGGCCCATATCTTTCATCGATCAAGGTCTGATAGTTACGCTTAGAGGTGAGCAAACCGGTTTTTTTTTTTAACCAGTACCTGTTCCGGTCAACAAAGTCATAACCGGTTCCGATTTTTGGCCGGTTTGGGTTTTGCCGGGTAAAGTTGGAACCGTTTCAGGCTTTTCCGGTTCCGATTTATCTGAGAATCCAGAACCGTCTGTACTCACCGGTTCCGTTGTCGGTTCCGTTTTTTTTCGCACCTCTAGTTACGATTGATCCATCTCTAAGGTTGTTCTTTTTATGTTTATCTATTTAAGCAGTAATTTGAGACTTTATGTGCTTGTTTAACTTAATAATTACAATAAAATGTAATATTCTACAAGATCCTTTGAAACGAAAGATGAAGTTCTTAATGTTTTTATAACATTAAGTATGGTAAGGCTATTGGGCATATGAATATCATTAACAATGATATGTTAGAGACCGAGAAAAATGACAATGTGGTGTTTGTGCAAACCAAATGTGATAACAATAGAAAAAAGAAACAAAAACCTTCAATGGTAAGGCACCAATTCAACAAACCTAATTTAATAAGTGGATACCACATGTAAACACAGTAAGAAAACTTGTGTTTAGAAACCAAGTAAAAATGGTATTAGTAATTTGTTAAATCATTTGAGAAGATGGTGCAAGTTTTCTCCACTTAAATGTCAAAGTGATAAAATGCAAAAAGTATTCAACTTTCCAAGAAAAAGGAAAAGGGTTTAAATTTAGGGTGTGGCTAAATGTACCCCTTTTGAACTTGTCATACCCCTCCCCTAAAATATTAAATATAAATTTGTTATAATCAACCCTTCAACTATATAACACAACCAAAATACACCAAATATTATTTTTACTTTAAATTCTACTAAACGTATCCCCTCTTACTTGGCATACCCTATACAAAATATAAAATTAAATTCATCCAAAATCAGATTTATTTGTATGAACCCTAGTTCCTCTTTGTTCAAATTCGATTGAACTGAGGCCCGATTGTTGTTACAAACATAGGGCTTTCGTTCCTCGAACCAAAACGAGTGTAATTGTATATGAAACACCTACCTTAGCTAACTAATTCATGTTCGTTGCTTGATGAACCGAAGTCGAACCGTCGGGTTCTTACATGCCTTTTTCTTGATTTGTGTTGAGATTGTGAATAGCTTTTGTTTACGCAGAGAGTTTCGCAGAGGTTAAAGGATTGTTTGGGTTCAATTAATTTTGAGTTTTATGCTCGTTTTAATAGACTTTGAGTTTGAGTTCGACTATGGTTATTTAAGCTTAGATTTCGTATTTATTTGATTTTTAAACGATGAATTGATGATGATGATGATAATGATTCCGTGATGTTTGAGTTTTGTAAAAACAGTCCCTCATGTTTTTGTTTAAAGGTTTATGGATCTTTTTAGTTAATTAAAAACATAAGGTTTACTTGTATATATTTAAAAAACTTAAGGAGGGGGTACGACAAGTAAAAAAAATACAAAGGGGGGTATATTTAGCATAACCCTTAAATTTATTGTGTTTGTTGTTTCATATAAGGCATTAGGTAAATATAGGGCTGTAAACGAACCGAACGTTCAGCGACAAATTCGAGAACTGTTCAGCAGGGAGTTTGTTTATGTTCGTTAATTTAATAAATGAACAAACACGAACAAAAAATTTTGTTTGTTTAGTTAAATGAACGAACATAAACAGGGGTCGTGTTCGTTCATTTGTGTTTGTGAACGTTCGGTTACGTGTTCGTTTACGTTTGTTCATGTTTGGTCATATTTATTACCTTATATATTGTATTTATTCATTAAATGTGTTATATATTTTTATTTTTTTTACTTTTAATTTAATACCATAATATTTAAGCTAGCTTTAGTTTAATACTATAATTTTTAACTTTATATTTATATAAATGATTATCTCTAATGCTTGAGATTAAGAATGTTGGTTTTTATTGTTTAAATAATATGTGTTCATTTGAGTTCGTGAACAAGTTAAATTCCTTAATAAACAAACACGAACAAGAATTTTCGTTCGTTTAGCGTTCGTGGGCCGTTCGTGAACAAGTTAAAAGTTAAACGAACGAACAAAACAAGGCTCGTTCGTGTTCGTTCGGTTCGTTTACCGCCATAGGTAAATAAGCTATTGCTAAAACAATAGTTGCCCGCCTTAAGATCCTAACACGGATCCTTTTGACGAACAACCTTTTAAATTTGTTGAAAGGAAGACTTTTGTTATTTTTGTAGTGTAATTTGACCAGAGCTAGAGTTACAGAGTTGAATTATAATTGCTAGGAAATTTTATCATTTTATGTGGATGAAAAAAAAGAAACTAAAGGTGATTTTACACAACTCTTAGTATGATGTTTGTCTTGCAACAAATATTGCATGGACTTCTTATCTAAACTTCAATTATATCAATGATGTCTTGTTCTAGTGTTAAGATGGAGGTATTTAAAAAGTGATAGAATAAACAGGTACTGGGTTCGATCCTTGATCCCATCCGGTTTTACCAGCCTTCCACCGTCGTGTCTTGGGCGAGTGATTGGGTCGTGTTTTCCCTGAGAATTGGTGACTAGTGAGCTAGAGTCTTCGTCCGTCTGAACTAATGGTCAGCTCGTGCATCTGTTAGCCATTGGGGCTAAGTACGGAGTACACGACAGTTGATTAGTTGGTCGTTCAAAAAAAATCTAAACTTCAGTTATATGGTTTAACATTAATGGGTAAAACAATTGAGAGTTGTTTAATTACATGGGGTATTTGAGAGGGTTTTATATAACAAAACAAAATGCAAACTTTAACAATACATATATTTCTAAATTAAAAAACTAGGGAAATGCAATTTTAGATCGTCATTATATGCATGCATGTATTATGCTCATGTGTTAAACTTAATTGTGAGTTTGGGGTTAAAAGATTATGATATTGCAATTCAAAGTTAATAGAAATGTCATAAGATATGTTAAATCATCACTTGCAAGATTGGTTAAATTAAAGGAATGTATGAGAATATATAAATTAAATGTTAATGGAGCTGTTTGTTTGAAAGTTTCCCCTTGATGAAATTCGACTTACTAGGATGGAAACAACTTTGAAATGTACAAAAGCATCTAATTAGTTGGAAGAAAATAGACCAATGATGTATTGTCCTAGTGGTAAGATGGGGATATAAGAGAAGTGATAGGAGACCCAGGTTATGGGTTCGATTCTTGATCCACTCGGTTTTACCAGCCTTTCATTGTTGTGCCTTTAAGCGGGTGCTTGGGTCGAGTTTTCCCCAGGAATTGGTGGCTGGTGGGCTAGGGGCTCTGTCCGTCTGGACTAGTGGCCAGCTTGGGCATCCTTTAGCTATTGCGAGCCGCGTACAAAGTACCCAACAGTTGATTAGTTGACTGTTAAAAAAAAAGTTGGAAGAAGATGGTCAATATTATAATTTTTTTAATGTAGTTTCTAGTTTCTTGTTAAATGAAAACGATGCCAACAAAAAATATGATGTGACTAAAATTGGACTCTCTTGACATTGATTAAGATACTGCATAATCATTTGTGTTTTTTTCTATAGGTGTCTAGGTGATTAATTGATTTTCAAGTCTTTATATGATACATGTTAAATGATATTTATATTGATTGATGTAATGAAATGAACAATGAGTGGTCGACTCATATGGCTAAATATTTTATGTTAATAAATGATAAATACTAGGAGACGTGAAGAAGATGAACCCTCTATTGTATATTACTGTCATGCTTGACTCTTGCAACAAATGATGCTATGTAAAATTGAAGTTTTATTTTAGATTCATTTAGGAGTAGCTTTTTTCGTAAAAGTAATTAAGCATTTGTATGTACTTAAAGTTTACGCCCCATCTGTGGTGCACAGATATAATATATATATATATATATATGTGTGTGTGTGTGGGCCCTAAAAGGACAAAAGTAAAAGTGTACTAATTTTAATGTTATTTCAATTATTTTGTGAAAATAATATTAAAATCATTGGAATGATCAACTTCAAACGATAACTTTGAGCCGGGGACTCTTTCTGAACAGTCTCTCTATCCCAATTGAGATAGGGGTAAGGTTTGTATATATCCTTCTCTCCCAGACCCTACTGAAAAGTGAAAATATACTAGGTAAGGTTGTTGTATGTACTTAAAGTTGGATTTGAGGCAAATATAGTAAAGAAGCAAGTATGGGTTACTGGGTTACAAAGATATGTCAATTGAAGAAGTTGAGTGTGAAAATACAGCTCAAGTTTCAATGAGTTGCCTAAATAAGTGTGAATCAAAACTTAAAGTTCAAAATCGTAGCTCGTTCATCGAGTGTGAGCTCAAGTTTCATGTATTAAGTTTTAGTTGATTCACATGCTTAACAAGCTTTTTTTTTTTTTTTTTGAACGGCAGGCTTAACAAGCTTTTTAATTATATAACTTTTTGTATTAATGTAATAAATGTATATTTATATAAATAATTATTTTTATTTGTATGATTAGATACTTATTATTTATTTGATTTATCATAAATACTTTTATGATAGTTATTAGTTATTGGTGTGAATAAAAAATTAATCGATGTATGCATATAAGATCATGCACATCCGCCCGTGAATAATTCTCAAAAAAACATCACCCGCTTAATTATGGACACCTACCCATAGAAGTCTATATATGCGTCCTCCATTTGAACTAACAGCAAACTTATATAGTGATTAATAGGCGTCCGCATATGAACGTCGTGTCAAAGTGGGCTAGCACCCATGACAAAAGTTTTAAATGGATGAACACGGGCGTCGGGTCATAGAGAATGTGGACATTTCCTGGCATATAAAAGTCAGTCAAATAGACAAGTTGAAAATTTTCAATCACTCGACTCGTATTGAGACTCCATATCTATACTACTATATAATACATATTAGAAGGATAAAATAGTAATTTACTTAAATATCTTAAAATTAAAAGTTTTACAACTCTTATAACATATTGTACAACTTTTTAAATCTAATTTAAAAGTTTTTTTTCTACTTTCACTTTGTCTCACATTGGTAGCTTAAAATAATTTATGTGAGATAAGAGTGATTATAAAAGAAAACCTTTCAAAACAAATTAATCACATCTTGACATTTTTGGCACATTTGACCTTTTATATTAGAAGTTAAAGTCATTTTTAATTAACTATCAAGTTAAAAAATTTGCTTTTTATTGTGATTATGAATCAAAAACGAATCATGCAAACCTTTAAAATCACCAACTTAAGTGTTATGTTTCTCGCCACATCGCGCGGTCATCTAACTAGTTTAAAAAAATATATATTGCCCAGTATAGGTGCTACTTGCCTCAATTCTAGGACAACCGAAAGACGTAAAAGCGAGTGACCAAGAGGTCCAAGAGTCCGATATTGATGGGGGGATTGATGAAGACGAAGCAGAGCAGCAACGGAAACATATGATGAAAACGACGAGCCGACCAGGACAAAATGTAGCAATACCACTTCTTTTCTTTCTCTAACTCTCTAAGATTGTTAATTGTAAACAATGGTTCAGTCGAGTTTGTTCATGAAGCAGGATCGATTTCAGATTTTGTTCACGAGACAGGCCCGTGGTCAGACCAATTTCGTTCAGCCGTTCAGGACCAAATTTGTTATCCGCTTTGGTCGACCAGTCAAGTTTGAGCCGGCCATGTTTAGTGATTATGTATTGTTGAATAATTAGTTCTAACAAAATAAACATGTATTCCAAATTTTGTAAGCAAGGTTAATATTTGCACGATCTGATTGATCGGCAACTAATTTCATGTTTCATTAAAAGACTTAGTGTTGCATCTTGATGTTTGGAATCTTAATTGGCATTTGAAAAATTAGACTTATGAACAACAGCTACACCGAATCACCGAACCTGTTAACCTGATGCGAGCCTTAAATCAACTATGGTGTTTATAGATCCAAAATTTACAAGTTAGAAATTGACAAACGAAGAAAACACGAATTTGTAGAAACAAAGTGTGGACGAGCAACAATCAGATCGTCAATCGGAAACATGACGACTGAAACGATATCTCGCCATCTTTACTATATCCTCCTGCTTTCAAATTGATGAGACAATCAGTAAACGTCTATCAAAAGTTTATAAACAGAGGAATACAACAACCCTAAAATTGCTCAAAATCAAATCGAAAAGTAATCAGATTACAAATTTTACGCCTTGAAAACGAAACAATGGCGGTTTTTGAAGAATTGTCTTCGTCGGAAAACGGATCGGACGAGATAAGACAGCCTACTGCTAATGGAGGCGAGAGAAGTGCTTTGTATTTATAGAGATCTAACAAAACCCTAGATGCCCGGTATATAGACATTTACAATTTTGCCCTTCTTCAGTTGTCAAATACCGATTACGATGGAAATTAAAATATTCGTAATTTCCTAAAAAACATATCCAAAAATTTACAAAATCATTGTTGGAATACGAATCATGATCTTCTTACTTCAAACGTTTTTACTTTTATATATTAGACTATCTCCAGAGCGCCCTTTAAGGGCTTTCTACGTGGATGATGTGGCACAAATCCTTCTGACATGCATATTGATGAACAATTGAAAATGTGAGGCACGTATTTGGCTACGTGCGTAGCATTTGGAGATGGATGGGTGTGAAAGAGAAAGGGTGGATGTGTTGGAGTTAAAATTATGAGAGAGAATGCATGTGAAAAGGATGAATAAAAAACTGATATGACGGTAGTGACTAGGATGCATGTAGTAAATGCATCCTTATGCATTGCGGGTAGTCTTATACACTAGATTAGTACCCATGTAATAAAAAAAATAAATAGTTATCAGTGAAAATTTAAACAATATAAAATGATTTTTTAATATAAAATATGATTAAAAAATTATATAATTTACTACATTAAATAATAAAATAATAATATTATTTTGAAAATTATTTTTTTTCAAATTTTGTTTCTTTAAATATTTCGTTTTAAACAATTGTTTTTGAAAATTCTAAATTTTATAATAATTTGTTTTTTAAAAGTGTGGTTTTTTTGATGCTAATATATTTTTATTGTATCAAAAAATCTTTTTTTTAATTTAAAAATGTATAAAAAGTATATTTAATATTATTATTTAATATAAGATGTATTTAATAAGAGAAAGACTACAAAAATAAAATTGAGGTGCTCTAATAAATATGTGTCCTTAGAAATCTTTATTTATTAGAATATATAGATTTGTTTTCTTTATTCATATCACGTAAGATTTTTAATTTTCTAAGATAAGTTTTCCCTAAAGTCAACTTCTTTGCATGACGAGCTGGGTTGAAAACAATTGCCATGAGATTAGCACTTAGTATGAGGAACATCATCATGCAAATCAAGCTCTGTGTGTGTTGTGGGTTGGAGAAAGAATCTGCTTGTCATTTGTTATTACAATGCGGCTATGTGGATAGTGTGGACTAAAATTTGGACCTGATGCAGACTGGTTACAATTTTGGAGTTATGAGATTTCATCAAGGATATGACGGGTTTAAAAGGATACAAGAAGTGTCGTCAAGTATTCATTTTATCAACATTATGGTTCATTTGGAAGGAAAGGAACAACGCACTCTTCAACAATGTTCGAAAAGGGCATGAAAAGTGGTAGAAGAAATCAAGATAAATGCGATTCTTTGGGTGAAAAATAGAGGGAAGTTTAATGTATTACAACGGGGGAAGTGGTGTAATTTTAATTTTTTCGGTTAAACGTTTTGTATGTTTTCGCTTGGGCTAGTGTCTTACCAGTTGATTTTAATAAAATGTTGCCGTTCCAAAAAAAAATTCGTTAAAGATTTTATGTTTATTCATAGTTATATATTGTTATTTATCTAAGTATTTATCAATATATTATTCGGTTATTTCAAATACTACTATACTAAAAAAATTTCTTTTTCGAAATTAAGTAATAAACAAGGTCGCAAAAGCAAAGGAATCAAGGAACGAATCAACTCTTTAGTTTCTCAAGTAGTTTCTCGTTTATAGTGGTTCTTTCATAAAACCTTCATGAACAGAATTTGTTTTTCTTCTCATAGCAATTTCTTGTCGGTCCAAAATAGCTTTTGATTCCTGTTCATAAAAAAGATCTTAAATCGTGCATAGCAGGTAAGTAATGACGTGAAGGAGACGATAATTATATCCTCTTATACGTGAAAGACGTCATGAAAAGCTGAGGCGACAATGTAAGATGATAAGAGACTTCTCTAACTTTCTTGAGATTTTCAAATGGTCCAGCGAAATGAGAACTAACCTTTCATTTGATCCAAAATTTACGGAGGCAACAACTAGGTGAAACCTTCAAAGATACATGGTATTCGAATTTGAGTTCTAGTGCTTGTTAATGCCTATCATCATAACTATTATGTCTCCTTTATGCCTCGTTTAACTTTTCTATAGGAATACCAACTTTGTCAATTGTGATTTGTATCATTTATGGCCTTTTAATTATTTTCTCGCTAACTTAATTGCAACGAATCGATGCTCAACACTTTCAACGAAACATGAGTTCAAATGGAGTTATGTCAATGTTGGTTTGTCAAGCTCTAAGCATGTAGTCAAGAATCTAAATTACGTGCTTTTAGCCTACCAAATTCTGGATGAAATGTAGTATTATATTTTTAGACATATACCCAAATAAGCTTGGAAACTCTTCAAATATCATGATGTAATATTCATATCCCTATCTGACACGATCGAGGCTGGAGTACCATGTAACTAGACAATTTATTTTATAAACATATGTAGTAACTTAACCAAAAATCTGTGCCAAATCGCGATAAACTGAGTTGACTTTGACAATCTATCCACAACGACTCATATGGCATCATTCTTCTTTAAGGTTTTGGGCAAAACCGTAACAAAGTTCATCGAAACGAAGTATCCAATGGCTGCAATATTATGTTGGCTCGTTGTTCAATAATTACTTGGTGACATATGTGGCATTTACTTACTTACTTACTTACCGATCACACCATATTTATGCACCATTCGACAATAAATTTTGACTTTGATCTTGATACATGTTTGTAGATACTGGGTGTATAGAAAAGGTGAGCTACGTGCATTGGTTGGTAATGCCACAAAGAGGGCAAAGTCATTAGGTGCACATAATCTTTAGCCACACCAAATCGCTCCATGTTCAACACAAAACTCATAGTTTTCGAACCTTAATGTGATATGACATTGGCCATCTTGCTAACACATACGAAAACTTTGTTTCATGAGGTGAAAATATGACTTCACAAATGACAGACATATAGGGAATGTTTAGTTTAGATGTCAATTTCGGTCCCTGAAGTGCTCAAAAAGAAATTAAAACATTTGATACCACAATCAAATGTTCCCGCATTTGATCATAAACTTGATATTGTATGACATTTTGATCAACACTTTATGAGGGTTCTAAGTTGAATTTATTAATTAAATGAAAAGGGGATTCCACGTGCATTTTATAAAATAAAGTGTTCACAAAATAGTATTTTATAAATTTTAATATTACAAATCTTCACTAGACATGTTTTCTCTATGTCTTGAAGATGTTAACTTTCTTGATATTATACCCAATCCTGTTATATAAGACAGTAATATGGAAATTTATAGTATCTTGGATCTATAAAGCCTAATTTATGTATAGTACTTACAAACAAACAAATAAATCAAACCCAGTTACGTCCAGCTAAAGTAGGGTTTGGAAAGATATAATAAAGGCAATCTTTACCCTTATCCTGATGGGATAAAGAAGCTTCTTTTCAAAAAATACCGACTATAATTTCTTGTACTTATAACTCATAACGTGTGCTTCTCATTCGTGAATATTTGGTTTATCTCTGAAGTCTTGACACATACTTTGATCGAATTAGGTTGGTGTTCGAGCGACAAGCCATATATAAATAATTTTTCTATTATGTGTCTTAGGGATGTTCATCAGGTTAGATAACAGTTTATTCGGATTTGAAAATTTTAAGACTCGATCCGAAACCCGATCCGAATCCGAAATTTGTTAATCCGATCCGAATCTATCCGAAAAAGCCGAATAAACTTTTTTTTCACCCGTATAACATGAACAACCTGAATAACCCAAATAAACAGGGTTTATTTCGGGTTATTCGTATTGAATTCGGATCGTTTTTTTCGGGTTTCGGATACGATTCGGATTTCGAAATTTTTGAACACATCAAAATTGATATCTTTCACCTACAATTTTTTTTTCATTTAAAAGGGGTTTTATTACAATTTCTATATCCACCATCTCTTTGATGTGCCTGGTGTGACAACGTATGACTCGGGACATGATTCTAGGACTGTAAACGAACCGTGAACTGTTCGGTGGAAAGTTCGTTTATGTTCGTTCTTATAATTAATGAACGAACACGAACAAGAAATTCCGTTCATTTAGTTAAATGAGCGAACATGAACAGAGGTCATGTTCGTTCATTTGTTTTCGGTAACATGTTCGTTTACGTTCATTTACGTTCGGTTAAGTTCATTTATTATATTTATTCATTAAATGTGTTGTTTATATTAATTTTTAATTTTTAGTTTAATACCACCATACTTAAGTTATTTTTAGTTTAATACTATAATATCTTAATTTATATATTTATAAATGATTATCTCCATTGCTTGAGATTAAAAATGTTGATTTTTATTGTTTAAATAATACGTGTTCGTTAGCGTTCGTGAACAAGCTAAAAGTTAAACGAAAGAACACGAACAAGAATTTTCGTTCGGTTAGCATTCGTGAACAAGTTAAAAGTTAAACGAACGAACACGAACAAGAACAAGGACTCGTTCGTGTTCGTTTATAGCCCTATATGATTCTATCTATCTTGAACGAAAATAAATCTCAACAAATATTATTTGCAAGACACAAATCTAATAGCCTAAATACGTATAATTGAGAATAGTAGAGGGACTATTTATGTAATAATCATAATTTATGTTATGGAGCCCCAACAATGTTACCTAAACCACTATACAAAACAGGTTGGGTTGGCCCCTTCTTCCACTTGATATTGAAGCTCGTCATCAGTTGCTACCGCTGCAATTTAGGGTTTCGAACTCAACCATCGAAAAATTCTTTAAAACCCCCAAAATTCAATCTCTTTGTTCTACCTCTTTAAACCCCGATTCAAATCGATCTCATATGCTTCAATCGCTCGGAAAGCGGTGTGCGTAATCCAAAGGTTGGTATATTCATCTCTAATTTCTCAATTTTACGAATTTGAAAGTTATCCAGAGTATTTCGAATCGGATAGTTAGTAGTTTATTGTTGGATTTAGATTAAAGTTTCCTGCTTTAGTTAGAAAACATGGGGAAATCTGGAGGTAGGAAGAAGAAGGGCAGTGGTGGTGGTGTTAATCAGAATCAAAACCCTTGTCAAACCGGGAGTCAGGTGTCAGGTGTGAACCCGAAACCCGTAACCACCATGTCAAATGGTGGTGGCGGTGTTGATTTGAATTCAACAGTTTTCTTGAAGAGAGCTCATGAACTTAAAGAAGAAGGGAATAAGAGGTTTCAGGCTCGGGATTTTGTTGGCGCGCTTGAACAATATGAGAATGCTTTGAAACTGACCCCTAAGACCCACCCGGACCGAGCCATTTACCATAGCAATCGGGCTGCTTGTTTGATGCAAATGAAGCCAATAGATTACAAGATGGTGGTATCCGAGTGCTCTATGGCCCTTCAGGTTCAGCCTGGTTATGTTCGGGCCTTGCTTCGTAGGGCCCGTGCTTTTGAGGCAGTGGGGAAGTATGAAATGGCCATGTTGGATGTGCAAACGCTCTTAAGTGCTGACCCGAATCATCGAGATGCTTTGGAGATAGCCCGGAGGCTAAGAGGCCCAATCGTTGGGGGCCGTCAGGAGGCCCAGGACCTCCAGAGCCGCCCTTCACCTGCAGCTCTAGGAGCTTCTGCTATTCGTGGGGCCCCCATTGCTGGGCTTGGACCTTGTTTGCCAGCCCGTCCTGTTCCAAAGAAGACCATGCCAACTGGGCCTTCTGGTTCAGTTGGTGTTGCTAACAGCAAGTTAGATAAGACGTATCCGGTCCCACCTGTTGAAGTTGAGCAGGAGGTCAAAACCACCCAAATGCCAAAGCTTGTATTGAAGCCTTCAAGTGGTTCTAATAAACCTAGTGCTAATGGTGATAAGGATAAGAAGAATGAAATGCTGATATCTTCAAAACCACGTGCTACCGAGGCTGCAATTCAGTGGAGATCTTTGAAACTGGTGTATGGGCATGACATACGTCTAGCACAAATGCCAGTGAACTGCAGTTTCAAAGCATTAAGAGAGATTGTAAGCAAAAGATTTCCGTCTTCAAATTCTGTTTTGGTTAAATACAAGGATGATGATGGGGATTTAGTAACTATAACCTGTACCCATGAGCTCAGATTGGCTGAATCCATTGCAGATGGCCTTGTTTTCCCAGACAAAGTACCTGATATTGACAAATCCGACCTATTTGGGGTGCTAAAATTACATATTGTTGAGGTTAGTCCAGAGCAAGAGCCACCACTGTTAGAAGAAGTAGAAATAGAAGAAGAGAAACCCATTGAGATTGACCCGATTGAAGAAGACAATAGTGGTTCCCAGCCTAACTCCGAGAACGAAAAAACAGAAAAACCAAAAGAAACTGATAAACCAGCATCATCGGAAGACCCGGAGTTGAAAGAAGTGGAAATGGATGATTGGTTGTTTGAATTTGCTCAACTATTCCGTACACATGTCGGGATTGATCCTGATGCACATATTGATCTACACGAGCTTGGAATGGAGATGTGCTCTGAAGCCCTTGAAGAAACCGTTACTAGTGAAGAAGCTCAAACACTATTTGATAAGGCTGCTTCAAAGTTCCAAGAAGTGGCTGCATTGGCTTTTTTCAATTGGGGAAATGTTCACATGTGTGCCGCCCGTAAACGTATTCCTATAGACGACTCGGGTGATCAAGAAATGGTGGAAACCCGACTTCAAGCAGCATACGATTGGGTGAAAGAGAAATACACATTAGCAAGAGAGAAATATGAAGAAGCATTGTCTATAAAACCTGACTTTTATGAAGGGTTACTAGCATTAGGCCAACAACAGTTTGAAATGGCCAAACTTTATTGGTCATTTGTTGTGGCCAAGAAAGATGACCTGTCAAAGTGGGACCCGACAGAAACGATTGATCTTTTTGATAGTGCTGAAGAAAAGATGAAATCTGCAACCCAAATGTGGGAAAAACTTGAAGAACAAAGAGCTAAAGACGCTAAAGATCCTAATTTGATCAAGAAAGATGAATTATTGAAAAAAAAGTCAAAGATTAATGATGTTTCAGGTGATGAAGCAGCAGAACAAGCAGCTGTTATGAAATCCCAGATACATCTTTTCTGGGGTAATATGCTTTTTGAAAGGTCTCAAGTTGAGTGTAAGTTGGGTTTGACTGGTTGGGAGAAGAACTTGGAAACCGCGGTTGAGCGATTCAAGCTTGCAGGTGCATCTGAGGTTGACATAGCCACGGTTTTGAAGAACCATTGTTCTAATGCTGAAGCTGTCGAAAGCGTAGACAAAAAGATAAAAGATTAAATTCCAGATTTGATGAACAAAGAGTCAAAGATGACGATCATAGTCGATCTTGAAAAGTAACGTTTTTTTTTCTTTTCTTTTTTTCCTTTCTGTAATGGAAAATTTGTGTTTGTGTTTTTAGATTTGAGGAAGGGTTTGTTGAAGAACATTTTGGTGCCAAACTTTTTCATTGTTTGGATCATGAGTTTTATGTGATGCTAATTTTATATCACTTGGAACTTCTTTACTGGCAAAAACTGGGGGGTTAAACAGTTCATTTCTTACCTTCGAGTTTCTATCCTGTTGGTTTCAATATTTGGGTTCATTTTTTTTTGTATCTAGATGGATTTGCAATCATTATGAACACTTTTCCATTGAAATTTATGAACGATTAAGGATCAAAGTGATTGGAAATTGAGTGTGATGTTGTAAACAGGGTGTTCATAAACCGTTGAAAACTGAATGAACGATCAAAATCGAAGCAGGTAGGCTGGTTTTGCCGACTTGAGATCCGAACGGTTTGGTTCGGATTTGTTTTAAACTTGGAACGTTTGTGAACGTTCATTTATGTTCATTCATTTATAATTTGTTTATTTATTAAGGTTTATTTATTTACTAGATTATTAGCCCGTGTATTACACGGATTACATCTAAAATATTTCATAGTTTGTAATAAAATTTTGAAATTATAAAACAATATATTGATTTAAAATTATAGAATTAATACATAACCTTCTAGATTTGTGACAATTGAGATTTGTAAACTAATTGTCATTAAAAACTTCAGTTAGCATTACGTAAAAATTAACTGTTATGAATCAAGAGGATAAATATTATTTCTGTAATTTTTAAAGTTAAAAAATTCAATTTAGATATCATTACTATATATAATTAAAGTTGATGAAATTGAATTGTAAAATATAAATATTAAATAGGTAGTGGGTCCCCATGATATTATATATATATATATATAATATTCAATAGTAAATAATTTTACTTATAATTTTAATAAGTTTTTGCTTTTATTTTTTTAATATTTGTTTAAAAAATGTCATTTTTTTATAAAAACTCCGTTACTTAAAAGCTCCGGATTTTCTTATTTTTACATGTTTTTTATTTTTATAAATTATTATATATTATAAACTTTAAAGTGTGTTTTTTATTAAAAAGAGTTGATTCTTAATTAATTAAATAATTATTTTTAATATGAAAAATATAAATAACATAATTAGTCATTAAATATCATTATTTAATATGAGAGATACTTAAATTGTATAATATTATATAATAAAATGACAAGTGGCATTATAGGCCTAAAATTGTGACATGTGGCATGATAGATGTTTGTTTATTATAATGATGTTTGTTTATTATAATAGAAAGATGTTTGTTCATTTATTTTTATTAATAAGTTATTTAGATTTTTTAATTACATAAAGTATTCGAAAGCCCTAATTTATAAAAAGTTCATATGTAGCAGGCTTTTCTTATAGATTTGAGCTAATGAATGGTTCATGGGCTGAAAAATTAAAAACCTACATGAATTTTGACATTTATTTAGGTTTTGACTGATTTTCATTTAGTTACAATTGTTCGACTATGGTTGTTTATGTTTCTTCAGTATTTGTTCGTTTGTTTATGTTTGTTTATATTTGTTTTATTATGTTCGTTTACGTTCATGAACCTTTTGTTTATACTATTAACGAACAAACATGAACGGACACGAAAACAGTTAAGTTCTTAACAAACGAACACGAACAAGAAAACCTTGTTCGTTTAGATGTTCATATTCGATTATTTGTTTGGATAAATGTTAAATGAATGAACACGAGCATGTCCTGTTTGTATAATCGTATTCGTTTGGTTCATTTACAGGACCTAACCGTGAACACACATGGTTCCACATGTAAATGTATTTGAACTTTACACCTAATGAATCGTCTATGTTCTTGTAAAGTTTGCAAGACATATTTGTTTTTAAAAGACATGGCTGAACCTAACGAAGCACCAAGTTTAAATCTTATAAACTCAAATAATTTGTTCTGGTTTCATTATTTCCTATCTTGGGTTAGATGCATAAAATTTAAAGATTTTTTTTTTTAAAAAGGGTGTACGTTTGAATTTGAGTGCTTAACTGATTCATTATTTTTTTTTGTAAAGGTTATTTATTTTTAAAAATTACACTTTTCCTTTTTCTATTGCAGAATCGGTTTAGTTTTCTTTTGTTTTTTTTCTTTTCAAACAACCGTGTTTTCGATTTCTATGTGACAAAAATATAAATTAGTTAAATACCTTTAAGAAATCAGTAAATTACTCATGTGATAATGTCTAATCCAAGTAGGCAATTATTAATTCAATTTCAAGTACAACGATACTTTCCATACTATGACAATTTTAACCATTCAATTTAAATATATTAAAACATTGTTTTTATATATAGAAAAATCGACCTTTGTACCCATGAAAGTAAATGAGAACATTAAATTGTGCCGATGAATGTTCTTAAAAAAGAATTTCCTTTGACAATCTAAATGCTTATAATTTTGTGATGGTTCACTTCATATTATACCATTGAATTTTGTCATAAGCACAACATACTGGATATACATTTTTTTTGTTTTTTTAAATAGATAAGTATAAAATATCAATTGTAAAACATATATAGTGATAAATGAGTATAAAATTAAAACGCATTTTATATGATATATTGTAATGTGTACCTTCTCATATGACTTTGAAGTTTGAGTACTTATTTCACAATATCTTAGTCACAACTTGAAAGACACATTGTTTGATTTCCTACTATCCATATAATGATTTCATAACTTACACATATATTTACTATTGCTATACTTCATGTCCTTATTTACAACTAAAATGAAAGTAAAATTACAACATAAAAATTAAGTTTATAAAATTAACATATAATTAATAAGCACTTTTTGTTATGATAAAACATACTTTAAGTTAAAGTAATTGTTTAAATATAACATATTAATTAACTATAATGTATAAATATAACATATTATAATAGTTTGTTTTATATAATATTTTGTTTCTTTAAGAATATTAATTCTAAAAAGGAATACCTCTTATAATGTTAGATAACGAATTTCGAAGGCTTTCATTGAAAAAAACATCACTTTAATAATATTATTTAGTTTATCATATATTTTCTTTGTTACTAGAAACAAATGACAATATATTTGATAATGTTGACGTGTTATAAGAAACCTTCAAAACTTATACAAATGTTTATTATAGCTATTGAGCATGTCATAATTAACAATGTAAAAAGTAAAATAAATTAATCTATAAGATATTTTAAAAATATTATTTATTGAAAATAAGTTAAATACTATAAAAAAGTCTCACTGTTATGATTTTCAGCCATCTTTTTTGATGTAAACGTTGATGAACATTTAAGGTTTTAAGCTACGACAATAGATTTTGCATTATCAAAATTAAGATTTGTTAACATTATCATTGGTGATGTCTTTGTTTAAAACTATAGAAAAAAATCAAACAAATAAAGTTAAAAAAAATATAAAATCGTAATAATAAGTATTATTAATGTAAAAGCATATTATCAATTATTTTTAAACAGTTAATGCAATTAATATATTATGGAAAAATAAATATTTTTTTTTAAAAAAAAACCTAACATAGTTGTGACATTTGACGAAAAACATAAATGTAACATCTGTGCCGGAATCGTTACCGGAACAGTAATCTGTACAGTAACTTTGGCACAAACCACGTGAAACTATGTTCATACTGTTTACACTTGATGCTTAACACTAGACTATTATGCGATTGTCTGCAATCTGACTTAACCTCATGGTTTAAACAGTCAGAAACACATCAGACAACAATGAACAGGTACATACGTGCTTGAATTGATGCTATTATGTATAAACGTATGCGAGGATAAACAAAACAAAACTAGAACAGTTGTTGTTACAGAATTGTAAACCGACGGATTATTCGTACAGGTGACGATCTGTACAAATAAATCTGAAAGTTTAACGGTCTGAAATGATGACTGGAAAGTAGAAAACAAAATCAGAAAGTGAAACGTACGATCGTGTTCGTACAGTTAGCGCTCTGTACGAAAAAGCGCGTAAGTGACGTTTTCTGACGAAACGAAAACGAAGACGATACGAACGATAATAAGTTTAAGGAAATATAATATTTCATGTTTTACAATTTTGAAACTCATCAGAAATAAATTAAACGGAAACTATTTACACGTAAAATAAATTCATTTTAATTGTAATACGTAAAATACGCGAAATGGTGACGCAAATTGACGAAACATTTAAAATAATAAATTACGATAAATAATTCAAGGGAAATAAATTTTAAAAACATTACTAGGAATAACCACCTTTCAAAACATTCGAAATGTCATTCTTTTATTAAGTTACAAAAATATACGCGTAACGTGCCGGAAACACTACGAAGACGAAAACCGAGCAACCGAAACGAATCCGAATACCCTCGGGGCATTTAAAGCCCAAATGAAGCTTCCAACCTTATTTTCTCTCATCTCCTCCACTCTCTAAAAACCCTATTCCCGGATTTTGACTCCCACCCCCATTGTTGAACTTCAAAGTCACATAACTCACTCATTTCTCAATGAAATCGAGTGGTTCTTGAGCCTAAACGATGATCTCGATCTCCTCTACGCGAAAGTACAACCAATCTGAGCTAAAATCCACTGAGAATCGAGGTAATGGTCTGTAAAAGTTGCGAAAAATAGGGTTTCATACCCTTTGTGTTAACCGCCACCTTCACCCAGCCATGGACCATCC
The DNA here is from genome assembly GCA_009363875.1 of Mikania micrantha. Lineage (NCBI taxonomy): Eukaryota > Viridiplantae > Streptophyta > Magnoliopsida > Asterales > Asteraceae > Mikania > Mikania micrantha. Next base: position 35,709 of record SZYD01000956.1, on the reverse strand, counting down.
CCCTCGCTCCTGAGAACTCCTCCTTGCATACCACTACAATGGAACATCATCGTTCACCACCACTAGGTCGCGGGAACCTACCTGGGCGGCGGCCGGCCGAAGCAAGCCACAGCTTGGCCGAATGGCCCAAGGCCGAATGGCTCTTGGCCGAAGCTCCCCATTCGCTGGTCACCCCCCCTCGGTTGGCGCTCATTCGATGGGAGCAATCCCTCAGCCTATTCAGTTAGCCGAATGTAAGGCTCATTCGACCACTCTCATTTGACAGCCACCATTCGGCCAAAGCACCACACCTATTCGCCCGAACTATTTCAGTCGGCCAGTGGCCTTTCGGCAGGGTCCCAGCCATTCGGCAGAGGCTCCTTCGCCGGTACCACCTTAGTCGTCAAGCCCCATTCGAATGACCTGCTTTCATTCGGCCAGCCATCCTCATTTGAACAAGCTGCATCCCATTCGACCCAACATTAGGAAGTTGGCCCATATGTCACATGCAAGCCCAGTGGACTTATGCTCACCTTACTGCTTTGGCCCAAGTGTTTTAGCTTAGCCATGGTTGTTAAACTGGCCCAACAACTTGGCCAGACCCAACAACATAATAAGGCCAGGAGCTGATTGGGCCCAATCTCATTCTTTTTAGCCCAATTGACTAGTTCGGTCCATGATGAGTGTTCGGCCCACTTGACCCATAATGTAAACCATGACAAAAACAAAAATTTCAAGTAAACTCGCATGAGTAATTGATGCTTTCACTACCTAGATGGTAGGAAAAACATGATGGAACAACTAATTATAACCAAGAAATCTACTCTTTCAAAGGGAACTAATGATATCAAGAGGGTAGATATTGTAGATTAAAATCAATTGCAATTATCTTAGAAGATAATAAGGATTTTAATCTAAAACCTAAATTTATACTTAGGTTGAGTTTACAAAGCCTCTCGTCAATATACTTAACTAACGTTTTAAGACAAAGTTTGAATTATCAATAAAGGAGTTTAGGCAAACAAAGGTCAAAAGCAATGTTGAACCTAGAACACATAACGAGGCATACTAAGTTTAATCTAATTTGATTAAATATTATTATGATCTAAAACCATTGAATAAGGGCCGAATGATGACCGAGACTCATAAGTATTAGCCAGGCTTAGGGCTAACACATACACACACACAAATAACTACAACATATACTTACAAGTTACAACCAACGTGAAATCAATACAGGATTGTGAAAACAATAAGTACAACAAAGAGTGCGTGTGTTCTTGTTTAAGCTCAGTCAACCACAACTACTACAAGGTGAGTTCATTTGTCCCTTTTCTTAACTATTTTGATTTTACCTCGGGACTGAGAAGCATGATATATATTTTAAACAAATGATTTATAAATTGCTTTTACACTTATTCTTGATGATTAAGCTGTAAACTATATGCTTGAACCACAGCTACAATGCTAACGCTAAATGCTAATGCTAATGCTAATGCTACAATGCTAATGCTAAATGCTAACACTAAATGCTAATGCTAAATGCTAATACTAAACGCTACATGCTAACACTAAATGCTAATGCTAAATGCTAATCCTAAACGCTAATGCTATATGTGACAATTGTATTCAAGAATTACGTCATTAATGACGAAATCACATTTGGTCGTGCTTGAAATCCACGTTGATGTAGCTATTGTAATTATTACAAATTGATAGTATGCGAACATTGGTGAATCATAATATCCACAATCATTATTACGTATGTGTTAGAAGGACCATATCATATCATATCAGTTCATGACTTGTAGTTACTCAGGAATATGGTGTTAGTAGATTAACAAAGAAACATCCATCACCTAATGCTTGTTCAAATTGGTGACCAAACGATTTCATGTTTAGAATCATAACTCGAAAATGAAGAGAATGAGTGGAAGCGAAATTTCGAAACGAGGCTCCGATTTTAAGATACACCGAATCGAATATAGCGTTAAATAAGAGGTCAAATATTTTGAAATCTTTAGGTCTTGAGATTATAACCATTGGAAAGATCTCGAAAAATTGTGAACGTAGGCGAAAACCGTGCGCAAAACGGAGTTCGTATACTCCCGAAATCGCGAAAACAAAATCGGGTCTAACTAAGGCGATGGAGGTACGCGAAGAAACTCTTTGACATCCTCCGCGGTACGCGACGGACCCACAGACTTAAAAATCTGATTTCCTTGATCAGAACTCATTCCCATTCGATTTTCTCGACTTCCAGACGCGTAAACTCAACTTTTTTACCATCAAATCTCCATCTTGAGGTGCTTAAACATCCGGATCGCACCAAGGAACATATCTACAAGTCCCAATCATCATATGTGACACCTCGTAATTTCCAGGTCAGCAATTCTATTACTTTAATAATAATGTTTATTATTATATCATACGTGGCACTAGAATAAATGCATTTAGTGTGACACGTGGCACAACAGTCTGAACATACCGATAATTCAGGGAATTATCGCACAACACTCGCACGTGTCTTGAATAACGAACGTTGGTGAACGGATCAAACTGTAGCACAAAACACAACACTTAGGTTCGAGTAAACCTAATTTAGCTAGAACGAGACCTATGTGTTGAGAAACGATGATCGTATTCGAGAAATACGAAAGATTCGGTTCAAAACAATGAAATTGGGCTTATTGGGCTCAACCGAGACCCATCGCGGTACGCGATGGGCACCCAGTTGGGCCTTCGCGATACGCGAAGCCTGGGCGGGAGAATTTGAACTCTCCGAAAACCATCGCGGTACGCGAAGACCGATCATCCTTCACCATCGCGGTACGCGGCGTGTTTCGGGAACAGAATGATTAATTTAATCGCCGCGGTACGCGGGGTTTCTTTTTGGGCAGTCTCCGCGGTACGCGACAACTCCAACACGCAAATAATCTTTATAAACCCAATGTTAATCATTTCTGCCGCCCATCCTCACTTCTCTCGACTGAAACTCGTCTTCTCCGACCTCTATCACCCTGTAAACACCATTAGAGCCACCTAAGACCATTGAGAAGCCATTTCGAAGACATTCTTGAGGAGCATTGAAGGTTTGGAGCTCAAGAACACCATATCTACCTATTGCTCGTGATTAGCATCATTCCAACAACGTTTGAGGCCTCTACAGAGCTGCTCAAGTCCTTTCTAGACGTTCTATAGCCTTGTGAGGTAGCCTTCTTGCACTATTTGTGTTTCTAGCACTTAGAATCGCACATGCAAGCCTTGTAGGCTACATGCATCACCACCATCACCATTATCACGAAATTTTGATGTTCTAGATGTGCTATTTGTTGATTTATTTACTGTTTTAATGATTTGATAATGATCTATGATGATCTTTAATGATTTTGATGGTTATTCGTTGATTTTATCATAAAATGGGTACTTTTGAGTACATGCATGGACGATCTAAGTATGTTGCCATGATGCTTGATGGTGAAACGTTGTTATAAGTATTATTGATGATGTTCCATGTGATTAGAATGTTCGGTTATGGTCAAGAAATGTCAAGGATGGGTGGGGGTTATTACTAAAAATAGTAACTTTTATGTTACATAGTGGTGATTTTTGATGAAATAACCACATGCATGTGTTTAGATCTAAGGTTTATGCTTAAAATGATGTTTAGAAACTAATAGAATGATTATTGATGATTAGAATCGTTTAAGGCATGATTCTTATGAATGTTACTAAATATAGTAACTTTTTATCATGAGCTTGCTATTAGATGATGAGTATGATAATGTTATGAGTCTAACATGTTTATTTGTTGAATTATATGATGATATTGAAAGGATTATGTTGTTAGGAGACTAGATTTTGTGTAATTTTCATAACTTACTAAATATAGTAACTTTATTTTGCTAAGTCGATGATTCGTCACATGTTAATTGTAACAATCATGGTTAAAGGGTATTTAAGACTAAGATAATGATGTTAGATGATGTTGGTTGATAAACTTGATGAGATATGCTTATTTTAGCAACTTTCCATATTTGGAAACTTTTACGCGCAAACTATGCTAAACCGGCTATGTGTAACGATGTGCTATGTGATAACATGCTCATTTAGGATAAATAAGTGATGTGTAGTTGTTTACACATCTTTTTAGTATTTATTTTATATTATTTTATCTTATTTTATTAGGCTTTTAGTTAGTTTTTATTAGATTTTAATTATTTTTACTAATTGTATTTTTAAATGCTACTTTTATAGGTTTTCGTGGAATAAACGTTCGCATTCACGAAGAAATCGAAGCCCGGAATAATTTTATGAAGTGTGGAAGCGAGAAATATAATTTTTAGAAGTTCCGGTGTTAAAAAGTTGCATTTCAGGAAGTTTCGGAGCTTAAAAATGGATTTCTGGAAGTGCAGGGGGGTGAAATTGCAAATCTGCCAAAGTTCAAGAAGTCTGGGACACGTGGCAGCCCCTAGGCGTGCCACGTCGGCCCTAATGGCACCTTGACCCGCGAGAACCAGCCGGGTGGAGCTCTGACCCGCGCGTGACCCACTTTGCCTCACATCAGGATCCGCGCGCGACCCATCCGGAGCGCCCATGACCCGCGCCACTTCCAGCTCGTTGACCAGCCTCTTCCAAGCGTTGACCCTCGTTGACCAGCACCCTTTTGGGCCTTTGACCGCCAAATGGACCCCTTTTAAGCCCAAGAAACTAGTTTTTATGTCCCAGATCGTGAATTAAGCCTAAATTCAGCTATTTAACGATTTTTAAAACCTAATTCGCGTTTTTATCACCCAAGGACGGCTGGAAACGAAAGAAAAACATATTTTTGAAGATCTTGAAGCTTTGGGATCGATTCGGACGCTCGGGGGAGGCTCAGATCGCATATACAAGTGCTCGGATTGCGTTTTCGGGTTTGTTTATGCATCGTGGTTTTTCGTTTCAGTTTGTTTTCGAATTTTCTATCATGTTTGGATCTGATTTCATGTTTATGAATGTTTGGATGATGATTCTAGGCTAAATCTTTAATTCTACCTAGATTACGGATGATTATTGGATGTTTTTTTCGGTTTTTCGGGTTTGTTTAATTGAATGAATTATTGCTTTTGATTTGAATCTGATTGTGAATGATTGTGAATGTTATTAAAATATTGTGAATGATCTGATTATATGTTTAAACTATTTTGTGAAAAAAAGGTTTGATTCGGTTTCGATAAAAACTCGATTTTTGCATGATTTTAGGCTAAAAACTCGTTCTTAACCTAATTGTGATTTGACTAATCCTAGTAAATCATAATAATTTCATGTAATCATATTGTAATCAGTGGGATAACCATCTTTAAAGACTAATCAAGTAATAAAGGTGTTGGGATATCGTGGTTTAATCGGGTTTTCGAGTAATTTGCATGATCATTGGATTATTCGTTGATTGTTTATGCCATGTATTTCAAATTCATACTTAATCTAGATTAGATTGATTGTGGTTGTTGAGATTGACCTAATTATTCAACCATAGAAGTCTTAAGCATTGTTAGTTTGGAGAGACCGACTCGGTAATCCATCATTACATCCCGGTAAGCTTTACACGACTAGTAGGATCTTTTTAAGTGTTGGATTGTCTGAACAGGAGATCTAGCTTTCCTTAAGTTCCTGAATTGGTTGTATCATTAGATCCGGTGTCATTCAAGCAAGCATTCCCGATAACTGTTAGATTCCTTTAAGATTCCTAGTCTAGGTAGAATCTCTTTCGTATTTGGTTTTCTAGTTCTTGAGGTGTTGAGTTAATTTAGTTTGTTTTCTTTAATTCCTTATTGTCTAAAATCATTTTCTTAAAACAAATTTCGTTCTCTAAATTTAGTAAGTTCTTATTTCGTTAGGTTTACAGTTAGGGTTTATTAAACGATTCCGTGTCCTTAGGTTCGATATCCGGACTTTCCTTAGCTATACTTCATACGTCAGGTACACTTGCCTGTAGTGTGTAGTTCGGTTTAGGTTATTTCGATTTATTACTCGATAGTGTTGAACCATAATTTTTTTTATATATATAAACCGACACATCAAGTTTTTGGCGCCGTTGCCGGGTACACGGTAATTCTTTGATTTACCTTAACTTTAAACTTAGCTTTCCTTTTAGTTTAGTGTTTTTGTATAAGTTCTTATTCGTAGTGTCTTTCCAGATTTAGTAACTTTCTATTTTTAGAAACTTTCCATTTTTAGTAAGTGCCAGTTTTTAGCAGTTTTGAGTCTTTTCGGGACTTTCCATTTTTAGCAGCTGCTATTTTTGGCAGGTTTCCATTTTTAGTAAGATCTTAATTCTAGGTTTCTTTTTTTTATTTCCTTTTCTAGTTAGTCGCTTTCCTTTTTGTTTCGTTGAGTTTGTGTCATTCTTTCTCACCAATTCTGTGCATTGTATGCACCAAACCCGTCTTAGCGGTCCACCACAGTTTGCTTCATTTGACGAACCGGAGAGAGAGTTTCACCGAAGGTTTAGACTTTGTCGATTACCTTTGCATTCTACTGACATGGCCGCTCCACCGAGGAGAACGGTCGCTGATTATGCCAAGCCGACTGCGGCTGGCACTAGATATTCTATTGCTCGACCAGTTGTCACCGAGGACAACTGGCACATTCTTGCTCAGATCATAAATCTTATCATTCATTCTCCTAAGTTTCATGGGTTGCCTGATGAGGACCCGAATGCCCACGTGGGGCAATTTCTTCGTATTTGTGACACCTTCAAAATCAAGGGTGTCTCTGATGATGCGGTCTTTCTGCGTCTCTTCCCATTCTCACTTGAGGACAAAGCCATCACTTGGCTTGAGTCCCTTCCTACTGGATCAATCACTACATGGGACGAGATGCAGGAGATGTTCTTGACTAAGTACTTCCCTCCTGCAAAGACTGCTCGCCTGAGGAGTCTTATTCATTCTTTTCAGCAGGAGGAGGGAGAGAGCTTCTTCACCACTTGGGAGAGGTTCAAAGAGCTCCTGAATAAGTGCCCGCATCATGGATTGGAAAATTGGGCTTTAGTCGAGAAATTCTACAATGGAGTCACCTTTGCCACCAGACACACACTCGATTCTACTGCCGGGGGTAATTTGCTTACCAATCTAACCCCTGACGAGTGTCTGCAATTATTTGAGAACATGGCCATGAGCAGCTATCAGTATCCCACCCGAGGGAAAGCCATTGTTCAGAAATCTGGAGTCTTGCCTGTAGACTCTAACACTGCATTGGTAGCACAGGTGGAGGCACTCACCAAGATGGTGAAGGATTTGCAGGAGAAGGGAAATGCTAAGTGTGAGATCTGTAGAGGAGGCCACGATACTCGACAATGCCCTATGTTGGCCAATGATTCTCACGAGCAGGTGAATTATGCTGGTAATTTTAACCGGGGTCCGAGAAATGCCTATGGCAATTCCTATAACTCGGGAGGAAGAAACCAGCCTGATTTTACATGGAAAAATGGGAACCCATCTGGGTTCAATCAGCATCCGCATGAGCAGAGTGGTGTTACTGATGAGAGGATGGCTAGATTGGAGGAGTTAATGGTCCAACAGACACAGATGTTGACTCAGGTTATTGCTGCCAATCAGACTGTTAGTGCTAGACATGATGAGCTAATTAAGACCCAAGGGGCAACCATTTTGAGTTTGGACAGGAAGTTAGAAGAGTTGGCTGATCAACTTAAAGAGAGGAAGCCATGTGACTCGCCAAGCAACACAGAGAAAATTCCGAAAGGTTTTGTGAACGCAGTCACTACCAGATGTGGCAAGTCTATGGGTAAAGAGGAGTTGTCTGCTGAGCCGGTTCAGGAAGAGGAACCGGTGGATGAGGAGATTGAGGTAGAGGTCTCAGGCAAGGTGCACCCTACTAGGCTAAGCCTAGCAAGTACCGCACAGCCTATGCAACCTCATGTGGAGAAGGAGAACCCGAAGGAAGTAGAAATTGATCTCTCCAGGGTGCCATATCCAACAAGAATCCTTCAGCAAAAGTATGAGAAGGAGTATGGGAAGTTTCTTGAGTTGTTCAGGCAGCTTAAGGTAAACCTTCCATTTTCTGATGTGTTACAGCATATGCCCAAATATGCTAAGTTTCTAAAAGATCTCCTGATGAAGAAGAAGAATTGGGAGGAGATCTCAGCTGTAACACTGAGTGAGAGATGTTTTGCAGGATCACAGAAGGAGCTACCCCAGAAGATGAGTGATCCGGGAAGTTTCACTATCCCGTGTGATTTGGGTGGCTCGTCTGTCAGCTATGCATTGGCAGATCTAGGTGCTAGCATTAATCTGATGCCATATTCGATTTTTGCTAAGCTTAAACTTGGCGAGCCGGTGCTGACACGCATGACTATACAGCTGGCAGATAGATCAGTGAAGTATCCTCGGGGAATAGTGCTGAATGTGTTAGTGAAGATCGATAAATTCTTGTTTCCCGTGGACTTCGTGATCTTGGATATGGAGGAGGATGAAAGGGTACCACTAATCTTAGGTCGTCCGTTTTTAGCCACTGCGAGAGCATTGATAGACGTGGGCGATGGTAGGTTGACCTTACAAGTTGAGAACGAGTCGGTGACCTTTGAGAATGGTAAGAGGGAGACGACAGAGCAGAAAGGCACCTTGTGCCTTGTTGATACATATATGCCTCTTACCGGTACCTATGTGAGTGAGGAGGAGCACTTGGTTGCACAGAATGCTGATATTGAGTACCGGGTGCTAGTGAGAGATAAACCACCCGACATAGGGGTGGTTCATAGTGGATTTGCTTATAGAGCAAAGTCCAAGTGTGGGGATCCCGCAGCTTCACACGGATCCCCACAGCTGAGAGCTTTCATGTTGAGGGACTTTGGCTCTGATAGGAATCCTGAGTTTGAGGACTTAGGCGGTGGCTACGTATACGAGCACCGTCGCCCCCGGATGTTTACTGAGTACGGGGGCAGGACTGTTTGCTTTGACCCCCCATAGATATGGGTGTGGGTCCGAGTCTGGCTGAAGACTCGTTAATAAAACAAGCGTTATTGGGAGGCAACCCACATTTATGTACATGTTCAATTTCATTTTATTTTTTATTATTTTGCATTTTTAGTTTATTTTATGTTTTGTTTGTGTGCTAACCTGATTGTCGAGCCATGCAGTCATGCATGAGCAGTTGTTACAGGATCCCAGGTACTTTCATGGTTGTGTCATTTTACTTGGATCTCAGCAGGTCACTATGGAGCTTACGCGTTTGCATGGATTGCTTGTCAGGGAAGTATCTCGTTTTTCTTTCTTAATACTATCGTTTATTATTTTGTTTCTATTTTATTTTAGTTTTTCCCTGTTTTTAGACACATTAGGGACAATGTGCGTTTCAAGTGTGGGGATGGGAAAATTCCTTTCTTTTCCTTTCTTTATTTTGAGTCTAGTTAGCTTGAGCTTTTGTAAGTCCTGGTTACCCTTTTGCTTATGCTTAACAAGTCTATTTCATTGTAAATCGTTAACAAAAGGGCAGGTCGGCATGGGTTATTGAGTTGGTTATACAGTTAGTCTTTAAGTTGCGTGATAAAGTTTTCCCAATTGGACTTGTTCTCAAAACTTATGGTTGGGATTCTTAAGATAGTGAAATTTGTTTGATAGTTGAAAACTGTTTATGTTCATATCGTTAACCCTATTACACACGTTTCCTGTGAGATTTTGAGCCTTAACAGTCTATATTTATTCACTGATTCGTTTGTGTGTGATTTGACTTACCTGTTGCATTGCTTTAGAACTTGTGCTTGTATACAAATTGAGACTTTGATTGAGATCTGACACAGAGATGATTAAGGCATTAGGTTCACCCATTTCTTAGCCTTTCCTAGTTCTTTTGTTTGAAACCTTTAAATACACCAATTAGACACCCTGTTGAGCCTAAACCCTTTTCATTTGATCACCCAGTTTAATTTCAAGACATCCGGTTAGTTAGACAGTTACGTGTTTATGTTGATTAATTTTGAAAAAAAAAGGGGCAAAAAAAAAAAGAAAAAAAAATGAAATGTGAGTAAAATGTCAAAAAGACCTAATGTTGGTAGCCTGCTGCGTTTAAATTCTTGGTTGTGAATAAAGTCAACTACCGGACTTTCTTTTGTTTTGTTTAGCCACTTTAAAACCATACATGACCTACCCTTAACCTAAGCCCACCCTTTTAAAGTCCTTTTGATCTGTGTTAATCTTGATATCATGTGGAGAATTGATTATAGCACAAGCTTATGTTAGCATTGTTGCAGTGTTAGGTTATGAGAGTTCACTCGAAAAAAAATTCATATATTTAATCGAGGGATGAGTGACAATTGTGAGTGGTGTGAGCATATATGGTTGGATGCTCGAAAAACAGGTGAATCTTGATTAGGAAATCTCATGTTTTTTAAAATTGCTTCATTAATGTCTGATTGGGTTGTAAATCTATTGACCGTTGTAAGTCTTGCGATTGATTGTGTAATTAATTCGTAAACCCATGTTCGGTTTAGCTTGATGTGAAACGCTTTTGAATTAGGTGTTGTTTTGTGTTGTTTAAGGTTTGCTTAGGGACAAGCAAAGTTCAAGTGTGGGGATTTTTGATGTGTAGTTGTTTACACATCTTTTTAGTATTTATTTTATATTATTTTATCTTATTTTATTAGGCTTTTAGTTAGTTTTTATTAGATTTTAATTATTTTTACTAATTGTATTTTTAAATGCTACTTTTATAGGTTTTCGTGGAATAAACGTTCGCATTCACGAAGAAATCGAAGCCCGGAATAATTTTATGAAGTGTGGAAGCGAGAAATATAATTTTTAGAAGTTCCGGTGTTAAAAAGTTGCATTTCAGGAAGTTTCGGAGCATAAAAATGGATTTCTGGAAGTGCAGGGGGGTGAAATTGCAAATCTGCCAAAGTTCAAGAAGTCTGGGACACGTGGCAGCCCCTAGGCGTGCCACGTCAGCCCTAATGGCACCTTGACCCGCGAGAACCAGCCGGGTGGAGCTCTGACCCGCACGTGACCCACTTTGCCTCACATCAGGATCCGCGCGCGACCCATCCGGAGCGCCCATGACCCGCGCCACTTCCAGCTCGTTGACCAGCCTCTTCCAAGCGTTGACCCTCGTTGACCAGCACCCTTTTGGGCCTTTGACCGCCAAATGGACCCCTTTTAAGCCCAAGAAACTAGTTTTTATGTCCCAGATCGTGAATTAAGCCTAAATTCAGCTATTTAACGATTTTTAAAACCTAATTCGCGTTTTTATCACCCAAGGACGGCTGGAAACGAAAGAAAAACATATTTTTGAAGATCTTGAAGCTTTGGGATCGATTCGGACGCTCGGGGGAGGCTCAGATCGCATATACAAGTGCTCGGATTGCGTTTTCGGGTTTGTTTATGCATCGTGGTTTTTCGTTTCAGTTTGTTTTCGAATTTTCTATCATGTTTGGATCTGATTTCATGTTTATGAATGTTTGGATGATGATTCTAGGCTAAATCTTTAATTCTACCTAGATTACGGATGATTATTGGATGTTTTTTTCGGTTTTTCGGGTTTGTTTAATTGAATGAATTATTGCTTTTGATTTGAATCTGATTGTGAATGATTGTGAATGTTATTAAACTATTGTGAATGATCTGATTATATGTTTAAACTATTTTGTGAAAAAAAGGTTTGATTCGGTTTCGATAAAAACTCGATTTTTGCATGATTTTAGGCTAAAAACTCGTTCTTAACCTAATTGTGATTTGACTAATCCTAGTAAATCATAATAATTTCATGTAATCATATTGTAATCAGTGGGATAACCATCTTTAAAGACTAATCAAGTAATAAAGGTGTTGGGATATCGTGGTTTAATCGGGTTTTCGAGTAATTTGCATGATCATTGGATTATTCGTTGATTGTTTATGCTATGTATTTCAAATTCATACTTAATCTAGATTAGATTGATTGTGGTTGTTGAGATTGACCTAATTATTCAACCATAGAAGTCTTAAGCATTGTTAGTTTGGAGAGACCGACTCGATAATCCATCATTACATCCCGGTAAGCTTTACACGACTAGTAGGATCTTTTTAAGTGTTGGATTGTCTGAACAGGAGATCTAGCTTTCCTTAAGTTCCTGAATTGGTTGTATCATTAGATCCGGTGTCATTCAAGCAAGCATTCCCGATAACTGTTAGATTCCTTTAAGATTCCTAGTCTAGGTAGAATCTCTTTCGTATTTGGTTTTCTAGTTCTTGAGGTGTTGAGTTAATTTAGTTTGTTTTCTTTAATTCCTTATTGTTTAAAATCATTTTCTTAAAACAAATTTCGTTCTCTAAATTTAGTAAGTTCTTATTTCGTTAGGTTTACAGTTAGGGTTTATTAAACGATTCCGTGTCCTTAGGTTCGATATCCGGACTTTCCTTAGCTATACTTCATACGTCAGGTACACTTGCCTGTAGTGTGTAGTTCGGTTTAGGTTATTTCGATTTATTACTCGATAGTGTTGAACCATAATTTTTTTTATATATATAAACCGACACATCAATAAGTATGCTAGAATAATCGGAATATGATTTATCGCTTGACTTGCCTAAATTATAAACTTTCCTAAAATAGAAACTTACTATAAATAGTAAGTTTCCTCATAGGAATGATTTTTTGGTATCCGTACACTTCGCACGACACTAAACCGCACAATACACGAGTACTGGATCCAAACCGTCACCAACGGGTCGTTAGGTCAAACACGGTCAACTCGACCCACCAACAACTTGGAGTTGTTGAACGCTAAACACGGTCCTGTGAGACCCGCACTTGTGAACACAAACTCATAGTACCTATATGATATAGGTGACTACTAGCCGGCGAGCTACGCTAACTCTGTTGAGCAAACGCATTATCTAACTCAGGTGAGTTTACAGCCCCACTTTTACTCTCTAACTGTTTTTACTCAACTTTGGGGTGAGAATACAATGCACTGTTTTAGATATATGACTGGTATGTTGTGAAACCGTTACTTTTTTAGTGTAACTTTTATCGCATAAAGCCCTCACTTATCCTTACCGTTAGTTGTTACGAACGAGTCGTTATTACGTAGTACTACTGGGTTTGACTAGCCCCACTCGTCAACAACGTTGACTGGATGTCATAACGAGTGTAATATCGATGTTGATGTCGGGTTCAGCGATAACCCGCGGAGGCAAATGGAAACAGTCGAGTTTCGGTAAGATGACATGACACACTCACGGATCGTAGATCCAACAACTAAACTTAAACATGCCCAGTATATATCTGTTTACTATTTGTGTCTGTCTAAACCTGTGAACTCACCAACTTTTTAGTTGATACTTTTTCGTATGTATTCTCAGGTAACTAATGGAGCACACGCTAGGATGCTCACCTGGACACACTAAGGAGCCAAGCTTACATATAGACCCATGTCCTAGGCTTCTGTGCATTTGTTATGTTTTGAAAACAATTTGGACTATGTAGTGTCTGTCTTAAACAATTACTTTCCGCTGCAAACTTATGTATTTTGTTGTTTAAACACTTCCGCTGCCTAATTATGAAAACTTGTATTGTTTTACAATTTGTGTGACTGTGTAACTCATATAGAGTCATTCTATATGATCATGAGTTGTGATCCTGGCCACGTCACACCCACGTGGACTGACACCACGAGTGGGAATTTGGGGGTGTGACAGACTGGTATCAGAGCCTTGGTTATAGGGAACTAGGTTTGCATTTAGTAAACTTAGACTATAATCACTGCTCTACACTAGACACTACACTTACAATTTGCACACTGATATTACTATTATTATTGAACTGTTGTTTACTAATCTGAGAACTTACAGGATTGCCGATAACAACAGAGATGCTAACAGGAACCCGGGCAAACGCCCAGCGGTCGATGACTTGACTGAGGAGAGTCGACGCAGGATCGACAGCATTGTGGCTCAGGTAGACACTGAGATGGAGAGGCGAGCCCAGATGCTGGCACGGGAGCGATACTGGGGATGGTTGCCTAATCTCCTACGAGATTGGGTGGTGGGAGAGCGGGTGCCTACGCCACGATACAAGGGCGATACCTCTGAGGGCCCGCGACTACCGGCACTTGGGATGCCGATGGAGAGAGCCTTCGCTGTCACACCCCCAATTTTCAACTAACGAAATCACACCGTTTGGGAACGTGACAAACCAGGATCTCAGATCATTAGACATAGCGAAGACCTCTATATGAATTTCAAAACATACTTTGGTCTTTAAAACACAACATTCAGAGTTTACAAAAGTTGCGGAAGCGTTTAAAAACCATAAACAGTTGAAAAGTAAACATTACAAAACAAAATACTTAAATGTTCAAATTCAAATATTCAAAATGTTAAAATGCATGAGACTCAATCTCCTAGTCCATGCCAGCTTTAACGCGCGCCTTAGCGTCCTGAGAAAACATGCAAATCAAGTCAACACAAAGGTTGGTGCATAACACAGGTTTTAAGTATTTCACAATGTTCAAAACAGCAGTTTGAATAACAAGTTGTAGATAACATAATCACACATGCACAGTCATGATAGCTAGTCATATAAACTATTTACATAAGTGGTCGACACCGAAGCTGACGGATTGCCATGCTATAGCATGTTTTCGCCTTGCCACTATTGTCTATCAAAACAATAGTAAAATGCGTTTGGTCAGTCAAACACCTGCGTAGATCCCATCTACCAGGTGAGGTTTGTCAAACCTAATAGATCTATTTCCAACTACCACGCTTTGCATTACAGCAAACTAAACGGTTCGAGGTGTGTAAGGACTTTCAAGTTGATATGTTTTCACATAATGTAAACAGCTAACTCATGCAAGTGATATGTATCTAAAAACAGTTTGTTGCACATGTTTTCTCCCCCAAAACAGTTTAAAATAAGAAAGGGGCCGTGTACGCACCTTTGAGTATAGCAGAATGATCAACTATGTGAGTTCGTGTAGAAAATCCTCTTACGAAGGATCTGTGTTTAAACAATAACACTGTGTTATTCGAATAGTCGTTTTGTGCTTGAAATCACATACGTGTCAACACATGTATGTTAAAGTGTTAGAAATACGCATACGTGAGTACGCGTGTCTTTGAAATCGTTTAAATAAAATCGTATTTGATTTTATTTAAATAGCCGTAATTATACGCGATTTCGTTTTCGGATTAAAATATAAATTTTATCATTCTAATGCGTTCGTATTCTCGTTACGGTTCCAACGCAACTTGAATGGATTAAATCGGAGTTAAAACAAATAACTTATGATTAAAACACTAAAATAATGTTAAAACTCAAAAATGGTTAGGGCCGGGTTTCGAACCCGCGACCTCTAACCCAGCTTACACATACTCTACCATCTAAACCAGCCCAACATTTGTAATAGACTCCACCCCGAATTAATTTTAATCCACAACAACCGGTTCACTCTTGTTCTACCCTCGACCGAACCCAAAACCATTCCAATTGATCTCAAATCCGAATCTGGTCAACCCTAATCCCATAGAGGTTTGTTCCCATGATCAAATCGAGTCTAAAGACTGATCCAATTCGATTATTAAACCAATTTAGATCAAAATCTCATAACCGTTCAACTCACGAACCCTAGATGCCAAATCTCCTAAAATTCGATGTTATCAGACACAATTAACTTAGGTTTAACCTTAATCGATACCCTCTGAAGCTATCTATAACCTTTAATTTGATTCTTCAGTTCATTTGATCACAAATCCCCAAAACAGTTTCCTAATATGAACCCTACTATCGAAATCATAGAATTCGATGTTTCCAAATGAAATTGTTATAATAAACTGTTTAATCGGAACCTTATGAAACTTATCATACCATTTAATTTGATTCTAGAACCCATCTTAACTCATTCCCCCAATTCGTTTTTGATTACAAGCCCTAGAACTTGAATCCATATGATTCGATGTTACCCAACAAAATTGATACATGGTTTAGTTTATGCGAAGCCTTCTGAAACTAAAGATGATAACTAATTCGATTTTAAAGCTCATATGATTAAAAACCCCTAAAACCGATTCTTAGATGAACCCTAATTGTCGGGTTCTATTAATTCGTTGCTAGAACCTTAAATTATCATAGGGTTATGTTTAATCGGATCTTTTAGAGTGAATAGGATTAAAAACTTACTTGTTTTGTTAATCGATTGACAGAGATCAACTTCAAGCCCTAGTTTCGGCCTTCTTGAAATCGAATTCCTCAATTGAAGCTTCACCGATCGAATTGTTGCTTGTAACCTCTTCTAAGGATGCCGACTTATGTGCTTTAGAGATTAATCGAATGGATTATAACCGGTTTATATGAATTCGATCCCCAATTCGAACGGTTACAACCTTCTTGTTAACTACACATTAAATTCGACTGTTTAAGGGACTAATAACGTCTGATTATCCTTAATAATCATTATTGAAATGATTTATGATAATTAATTTTCGGTTTCAGCCCTTAACATTGCCCAATTCGAATTTTTACTATGCTACATACACGAATTTTGACCTTTAAAGTCAAAATTGGACTTTTAAACTAATTACAAGTCTAGGTTTTGTAATTAGAGTATATTGAGACTGATTTCTACTAATTCCAATCTTTTATGTTTGGTTTGGCTCATTTATATAACAATTCAGTTAGCAAAGTTACCTTAATAATCCCAAATTATCACCAATTGATCACTTAAATCATTGTTGGGCTAATTTATCCCAATTGGACTTCTCAAATACAATTGGGCCTCACTGGGCCTTCCTGGGCCTACTTAGGCCTTCCCTGGGCCTACTTTGTTTACATTGGGCCTCACTTGCCCCTTATTGGGCCTACCTTAGTTCTGTTGGGCCTTCCTATACTTCAGTGGGCCTAATTTGTCTTGTTGAGCCTTCCTTGACCTTACTGGGTCTTCTTTGTCTTTACTGGGCCTTCATGGACCTTATTGGGCCTTCATTGGCCTTGTTGGGCCTTCATTGGCCTTGTTGGGCCTACAAAGGTTAACAAGGTTAACTTGAAAAGTCGGATTGTCACATTCGCGGCTCATGTCGCCGTAACACGGCGGGAGCTTCGGAGACACGCCGAGCAGGCCGATGAGGTTCGCGTTCTTCGCGAGAAGAACGATCGCCTGGAAAGGCGAAGCGACCGGTTGGAGGAGCGGAACGATCGCTTAGAGGAGCAGGTGGAGACCTTACGTCTCCAGGTGTCCCAGCTTATGTCGCAGCACGGCCAGATAGTCGATGTCATGCAGGAGCATGACGGACGCATCACTGAGAACCGGACGGACATAACCGAGACTCAGGCGATGGTGCAGGCCAGCGACGCCATGCTCAACGCATGGGCGGCGCAGTTTATCGAGGAGCCGCCAGCTAAGGACGACGAACCACAGTTCGAGGCCGAGGACCTCGAAGAGGGGGATTTTGACGAGGATCCCGACGAGGACCCAAAGGAGGATGACGGTGATGGGGACGCAGCTAGTGACATCTCCCATGTCTCCATGGACTCAGACTAGTGGATTTCCTTATTTTGTACTGTTTTTTTTCCTTTTATTTCATTTTGGCCTAGACGAGCGGGATGTGCTCGGAGAACTTGCATTGTACTTTCCTTTAAAATTATTGTACTTCAAAATTTGGTATTAATGAGAACTATGCTTTATTATTATCTGTTGTATTGTTATAACTATTGCTAACACAATCTCTAATATGATATCTAACTTGACCTCTGACATGACATCTTATCTAACTACTGACTAACACTTTGACATATGTTGACTAACACTCTAACCCCTCCAAATAGAAACATGTCCGGAAGAGGAACCAATGCCCTCAGACTCAAACGTAAGGCCGAGAAGGCCAGAATCGACATGATGGTTGAACGCAAGTTCAACAAGGTGCTTGCAGAATATGAAGCAAACCGACACGCTAGCGAGACTAGCGGTACTAACACATACCTAACCTGACTAACTTAGCATAAGCAACACCGACACTAACACGTTACACTGAACTCCGATGCACAGGATCCCAAGGAAGCGCAGCAAAAGGATGCTCGTTTAAAGCCTTCCTGAGCTGCCACCCTCACAAGTTCCAGGGTACCGAGGGAGCAGTGGGACTGCTTCGCTGGATCGAGAAATTGGAGTCGGTATTCTCCATGTCTGAACGCTCGGAGGAAAACCGAGTAAAGTATGCCACCGGAACACTGGAGGGACCGGCCCTCACCTGGTGGAATACTCATGTCCAAACCCATGGACTAGCCACTGCAAACTCCATCCCATGGGAGAACTTCACCAGGATGCTGCATGAGGAATATTGTCCTCGTGATGAGATCAGGAAACTTGAGGAAGAATTCTGGGTACACAAGATGGTAGGGTCAGAAATCGAGAAGTACTGCACTCGGTTTCATGAACTGTGCAAGCTCTGCCCGGCAATGGTGACGCCGGAGTATAAAAAGATCGAGCAGTTCATCAGTGGATTGCCGGAGCAGATACAGAGCATGGTAACTGCTTCCGATCACACCACAATTCAACCATTGATCCGACTTGCCCACAAACTAACAGATCAGGCAGTAGCACAGGGAAAGCTGCCAAAGAGGGGTGAACATCTGAAACCCCAAGAACCCAAGAAGAAGTGGGAGCCCAACAACAACAACCGAACCTTTTCACCCCAACAGCCAACTCAACACCGACCTACACTTGCCAAGGTCTTCACTGCCACCCAACCAAACAATCAGGACAAAGGGGGATATCGGGCCAACAACCCCAAATGCAACAACTGCTCATACCACCATCACGGCCCATGCCGAAGAGTTCGGTGCACCAACTGTGGCAGGAACGGACACCTGGCCAAGGAATGCCGATCAAACCCCAACCCTAACCCCAACAAGGATAATACATTGAAGGGATGCTTCACTTGCGGGAAGCGGGGGCATATGCGTAGAGATTGCCCGCAAAACAAGAACGCAGGCGGCAACCCAGCAAAGGGGAGGGCATTCGTGATCGGATCCGGGGAAGCTAAAGATGATCCAAACGTCGTCACCGGTACGTTCCTTTTAAATAATGTCTACGCTAGCATATTATTTGATACCGGTGCCGATAGGAGTTTTATCTCTAGTGAATTTAGTAAATTGCTTGATATGACACCAACACCAATAGATTATAAGTATACCGTAGAGTTAGCTGATGGCAAACTTATCGAAACACAACATATCATCAAAGGGTGTGTTCTAACACTAGCAGACCATCAACTGGTGATTGACCTAATGCCGGTAACTCTCGGGAGCTTCGACGTGGTGATTGGAATGGATTGGCTATCTGCAAACCACACTGAAATCGTGTGCAAGGAGAAGATTGTACGGGTTACGTTGCCAAGTGGAGAGCAGATCTCAATTCAAGGAGAACGGCGCGGGATACCGTTAAACATCATGACTTGCATGAAGGCTAACAAATATCTGCAGAAAGGATACACGGCTATCCTAGCCCTTATCACCGAACAACCAAAGAAGGAACGGAAGATCGAGGACATCGGTGTTGTTCGCGATTATCCGGAAGTTTTTCGTGACGACCTGCCGGGACTACCACCAGCAAGACAAGTGGAGTTCCAGATAGACTTAACACCAGGAGCTGCACCAATAGCCAAGGCACCATACCGATTGGCTCCTACTGAAATGCAAGAGTTATCTAATCAACTGCAAGAGTTGTTAGATAAAGGATTTATCCGACCGAGTTTCTCACCTTGGGGAGCTCCGGTCTTATTCGTGAAAAAGAAAGACGGTTCATTCCGTATGTGTATAGACTACCGGGAACTAAACAAGGTAACAATCAAGAATCGATACCCTCTACCTCGAATAGATGACATGTTTGACCAACTACAAGGATCCAGCTACTATTCGAAGGTCGATTTAAGATCTGGTTACCATCAACTTAGAATACAGGAGGAAGACATACCGAAGACAGCATTCAGAACATGGTACGGACATTACGAGTTTCTAGTCATGCCTTTTGGATTGACTAACGCACCGGCAGTATTCATGGATCTCATGAATCGGGTATGTAAACCATACCTCGATAAGTTCGTAATCGTATTCATTGATGACATCTTGATCTACTCAAAGACTCAGGAAGAACATGCCGATCACTTGAGACGTGTCTTAGAACTGCTGAAGAGGGAACAACTATACGCGAAGTTTTCCAAATGCGATTTTTGGATTCGCGAAGTTCAGTTCCTTGGACACGTAGTAAACGAGAAAGGGATACACGTAGACCCAGCCAAGATCGAGGCAATCAAGAAGTGGGCAGCGCCTAAGACTCCAATTGAGGTGCGACAGTTCTTAGGGTTGGCCGGGTACTACAGGCGGTTTATCGAGGGATTCTCGAAGATTGCGCAATCATTGACTTCCCTTACACACAAAGACAAGAAATTTGAATGGGGAGAAAAACAAGAAGCTGCTTTCGATCTGTTGAAGCAGAAATTGTGCAGTGCACCAATCTTATCGCTACCAGACGGGTGCGAGGATTTTGTGGTATACTGTGACGCATCAAAGCAAGGACTCGGTTGTGTGTTGATGCAACGCGAGAAAGTTATAGCATATGCGTCATGACAATTGAAGGTGCACGAAAAGAACTACACAACTCATGATTTGGAGTTGGGAGCCGTAGTGTTCGCACTGAAGATCTGGCGACACTATCTGTACGGCACCAAGTGCACGATATTCACTGATCATAAGAGCCTACAGCACATTTTCGACCAGAAGGAACTGAACATGAGACAACGCAGATGGGTCGAACTGATAGGTGATTATGATTGTGCAATCAAATATCATCCCGGTAAAGCCAATGTAGTAGCTGACGCACTAAGCCGGAAAGAAACGACCAAACGCGTGCGCGCACTACAACTTACCATCCACTCCGAACTGCCAAATCAAATTCGGATCGCACAACAAGAAGCGTTGAAAGCCGAAAACCTCACTCTAGAGGCCATGAGGGGGATGGACAAGCAAATGAAACAGAGAGGCGACGGAGCTTACTACCTAATGGATCGTATCTGGATTCCACGTTATGGGGACTTAAGGAAGGTAGTGATGGATGAAGCTCACAAGAGTAGATACTCGGTACATCCAGGTTCCGACAAGATGTACCAAGACTTAAAGGCAACCTACTGGTGGCCTAACATGAAATCAGAAATTGCAACCTATGTGAGTAAGTGCCTGACTTGCTCCAAGGTTAAGGTCGAATATCAGAAACCATCAGGGTTACTCCAACAACCGGAAATTCCGGTATGGAAATGGGAACAGATTTCCATGGATTTTATTACCAAGCTACCGAAGACAGCAAGTGGTTGCGATACCATCTGGGTTATCGTAGACCGACTCACGAAATCGGCACACTTCTTACCGATTAAGGAAACTGACAAACTGGAGAAGTTAACCCGAGTCTACTTAAAGGAAATCGTATCCAGACACGGAGTCCCAATCTCTATTATATCTGACCGAGACAGCCGTTTCACGGCACATTTTTGGAAGTCCTTACACAAGGCGCTTGGGACAAGATTAGATATGAGCACTGCCTATCACCCACAAACGGATGGTCAGAGTGAACAAACCATCCAGACCTTGGAAGACATATGCTTCGAGCATATGTGATTGACTTCGGTAACAGCTGGGAGACTCACTTACCTCTGGTAGAGTTTTCCTATAATAACAGCTATCACACCAGTATTGGAGCTGCACCGTTTGAAGCACTTTACGGACGTAAGTGCAGATCACCACTCTGTTGGGCGGAAATTGGTGAAAGCCAATTGACCGGACCCGAACTAGTGCACGAAACAACTGAAAAGATAGTGCAAATACGTAACAGAATGGCAGCAGCTCGAGACCGACAAAAGAGCTACGCTGACAAGAGGCGCAAACCTTTGGAATTTCAGGTGGGAGACCGAGTACTCCTTAAAGTCTCACCTTGGAAGGGAGTGCTTCGATTCGGGAAGCGGGGAAAGTTAAATCCTCATTATATCGGACCATTCTAGATCACTAAACGAATAGGCCCCGTGGCCTACGAACTACAACTACCGCAAGAATTGAGTAGTGTACACAACGTGTTTCACGTCTCAAATATCAAGAAATGCCTATCAGACGAAACGCTCGCGATTCCTTTGGAGGAAATCCAGATTGACGAACAACTTCACTTCGTGGAGGAACCGGTGGAAATCATGGACCGGGAACTCAAGAAGTTAAAACTCAGAAAGAAACCGATAGTGAAAGTCCGATGGAACTCACGACGAGGACCGGAATACACCTGGGAAAGAGAGGATCAGATGAAAAAGAAATACCCTCACTTATTCTCCGACCAAACTGGCACGAGCAACACGAACTGAATTTCGGGACGAAATTCCCAATAACTGGGGGATGATGTGACACCTCGTAATTTCCAGGTCAGCAATTCTATTACTTTAACAATAATGTTTATTATTATATCATACGTGGCACTAGAATAAATGCATTTATTGTGACACGTGGCACAACAGTCTGAACATACCGATAATTCAGGGAATTATCGCACAACACTCGCACGTGTCTTGAATAACGAACGTTGGTGAACGGATCAAACTGTAGCACAAAACACAGCACTTAGGTTCGAGTAAACCTAATTTAGCTAGAACGAGACCTATGTGTTGAGAAACGATGATCGTATTCGAGAAATACGAAAGATTCGGTTCAAAACAATGAAATTGGGCTTATTGGGCTCAACCGAGACCCATCGCGGTACGCGATGGGCACCCAGTTGGGCCTTCGCGATACGCGAAGCCTGGGCGGGAGAATTTGAACTCTCCGAAAACCATCGCGGTACGCGAAGACCGATCATCCTTCACCATCGCGGTACGCGGCGTGTTTCGGGAACAGAATGATTAATTTAATCGCCGCGGTACGCGGGGTTTCTTTTTGGGCAGTCTCCGCGGTACGCGACAACTCCAACACGCAAATAATCTTTATAAACCCAATGTTAATCATTTCTGCCGCCCATCCTCACTTCTCTCGACTGAAACTCGTCTTCTCCGACCTCTATCACCCTGTAAACACCATTGGAGCCACCTAAGACCATTGAGAAGCCATTTCGAAGACATTCTTGAGGAGCATTGAAGGTTTGGAGCTCAAGAACACCATATCTATCTATTGCTCGTGATTAGCATCATTCCAACAACGTTTGAGGCCTCTACAGATCTGCTCAAGTCCTTTCTAGACGTTCTATAGCCTTGTGAGGTAGCCTTCTTGCACTATTTGTGTTTCTAGCACTTAGAATCGCACATGCAAGCCTTGTAGGCTACATGCATCACCACCATCACCATTATCACGAAATTTTGATGTTCTAGATGTGCTATTTGTTGATTTATTTACTGTTTTAATGATTTGATAATGATCTATGATGATCTTTAATGATTTTGATGGTTATTCGTTGATTTTATCATAAAATGGGTACTTTTGAGTACATGCATGGACGATCTAAGTATGTTGCCATGATGCTTGATGGTGAAACGTTGTTATAAGTATTATTGATGATGTTCCATGTGATTAGAATGTTCGGTTATGGTCAAGAAATGTCAAGGATGGGTGGGGGTTATTACTAAAAATAGTAACTTTTATGTTACATAGTGGTGATTTTTGATGAAATAACCACATGCATGTGTTTAGATCTAAGGTTTATGCTTAAAATGATGTTTAGAAACTAATAGAATGATTATTGATGATTAGAATCGTTTAAGGCATGATTCTTATGAATGTTACTAAATATAGTAACTTTTTATCATGAGCTTGCTATTAGATGATGAGTATGATAATGTTATGAGTCTAACATGTTTATTTGTTGAATTATATGATGATATTGAAAGGATTATGTTGTTAGGAGACTAGATTTTGTGTAATTTTCATAACTTACTAAATATAGTAACTTTATTTTGCTAAGTCGATGATTCGTCACATGTTAATTGTAACAATCATGGTTAAAGGGTATTTAGGACTAAGATAATGATGTTAGATGATGTTGGTTGATAAACTTGATGAGATATGCTTATTTTAGCAACTTTCCATATTTGGAAACTTTTACGCGCAAACTATGCTAAACCGGCTATGTGTAACGATGTGCTATGTGATAACATGCTCATTTAGGATAAATAAGTATGCTAGAATAATCGGAATATGATTTATCGCTTGAATTGCCTAAATTATAAACTTTCCTAAAATAGAAACTTACTATAAATAGTAACTTGCCTAAATAGTAAGTTTCCTCATAGGAATGATTTTTTGGTATCCGTACACTTCGCACGACACTAAACCGCACAATACACGAGTACTGGATCCAAACCGTCACCAACGGGTCGTTAGGTCAAACACGGTCAACTCGACCCACCAACAACTTGGAGTTGTTGAACGCTAAACACGGTCCTGTGAGACCCGAACTTGTGAACACAAACTCATAGTACCTATATGATATAGGTGACTACTAGCCGGCGAGCTACGCTAACTCTGTTGAGCAAACGCATTATCTAACTCAGGTGAGTTTACAGCCCCACTTTTACTCTCTAACTGTTTTTACTCAACTTTGGGGTGAGAATACAATGCACTGTTTTAGATATATGACTGGTATGTTGTGAAACCGTTACTTTTTTAGTGTAACTTTTATCGCATAAAGCCCTCACTTATCCTTACCGTTAGTTGTTACGAACGAGTCGTTATTACGTAGTACTACTGGGTTTGACTAGCCCCACTCGGCAACAACGTTGACTGGATGTCATAACGAGTGTAATATCGATGTTGATGTCAGGTTCAGCGATAACCCACGGAGGCAAATGGAAACAGTCGAGTTTCGGTAAGATGACATGACACACTCACAGATCGTAGATCCAACAACTAAACTTAAACATGCCCAGTATATATCTGTTTACTATTTGTGTCTGTCTAAACCTGTGAACTCATCAACTTTTTAGTTGATACTTTTTCGCATGTATTCTCAGGTAACTAATGGAGCACACGCTAGGATGCTCACTAGGACACACTAAGGAGCCAAGCTTACATATAGACCCATGTCCTAGGCTTGTGTGCATTTATTATGTTTTGAAAACAATTTGGACTATGTAGTGTCTGTCTTAAACAATTACTTTCCGCTGCAAAATTATGTATTTTGTTGTTTAAACACTTCCGCTGCCTAATTATGAAAACTTGTATTGTTTTACAATTTGTGTGACTGTGTAACTCATATAGAGTCATTCTATATGACCATGAGCTGTGATCCTGGCCACGTCACACCCACGTGGACTGACACCACGAGTGGGAATTTAGGGGTGTGACATCATATCTACCCGAGAAATATGTCAAATTAGGTAACGATTCGTTCTAACCTTCTAGTTTGAGTATGGTTAGATTAAATCTTGTTTTGAACATAAAGGTATAGTTAGGATTGTTGATTATTGCCTAGATGATGGCTAGGATTGATTATAAACGAAGAACACGATGTTTTAACGGTTAAATCCTTGTTTTGATCCGTTGTAATGCCCGGTTTGCATGAAATCATACCCATGATTGTAATGGTTTAAACAATAAGTATGACAATGTAGGTGATTAGTTTGACTAATCTTTGAAATGCAAGATTAAATCCTAGCGTTTCAAACTAATCACGATCATTAACATACTTATTGGAACAATTATCTGATGTTTATGATAACAGTCAGATTAGTATGTTAAAAATGGTTATTAAACCTATTCTAATACTACCTTATGATATTTCATGATAATTGGGTGATCAATAACAATGATTGACTATTCCTAAGCCACAAATTCATCTAGGAATTGTTTTAAGTGAATAATCAACAACAATATCTATTTGATTAATCCGAAAATGTCGTGATTAATTCAATTAGTCATAAATTGTTATAGGAACCATATAGGATTTCCTATCAGCTGAACATCAAGATCATCATCATCAGCATATAACAGTGAGATCATAGTCCCCTTCTCTTTACCTTTAAATGTTTTATCAAAACTCGGGGTGGAACATGTGAAAACTTTTTCAAAACATATTTTATCAACTATTGAGAAATCATATATCATTATCATGAGAAAAATCATGAAAAACATTTATCAATTACCATGAAATCATATATCAGTATCATCAGGAAAATCATGGTAAACAATCATCAAATGAATATTTTATCAACCCATTAAAAACAAGCGTATCACTTGGGAACTTTGGTTATGTGGAGGCTATTTGGGCACATTCTTATGTGAACATCATTAACTTGTTATCAAGCCCTTGGTAGTACTGGTATGATCATATGTGGGAAAACAAGTATCATTTAGCGGCGTTCTGGTGGGTAGCCAGACGTTAGCATTATTGTGACACCCCGTATTTTCCAGGTCAACTTTATAACTATTTAAATGTTTATTTAAATATTTATTGTACACGTGGCACTAGAAATAGATTAATTTAGTGTGACACGTGGCACGACAGTACAAACACCGACACACAACAAGATAATTCGTGGAATTATCGACAACCAGCACACGCGGGTCAAAACACACGAACGTTGGTGAACGTCAAGCACATTGTGTAGCACAACACTCGAAACCTCACGAAACACCCACACTTTGAACTCGGAAATTCAAACGATAGTTCGTAGACGTGAAAACGGCGACGAACGGATCAAACCCACTAAAATGGGCCTATTGGGCTCTTCAGGGGACGTGTCGCGCTACGCGACGGCCCACAAGGAACCTGTCGCGATACGCGACAGGTGGGCGGGGGAAATTCGAACCCGAAATTCCTCGCGCTACGCGAGAGACTCTCTTGAGCATGTCGCGCTACGCGACAAGACCCAGTTCGCAGAATCTTTATTTAACCAAGACACCATCATCACTAGCTACCCTATTTCGCACAAATCGAACCCCAGGCACTCAAGATCGTCTTCCCCACCAGAAAAACTCCATTTTTACTCTGTTACAACCATTATCAAGCTCTTGGAAGCTTGAGGTGAAGATCGGGAGCTTAAAGAACGACGTTGGAAGCTCGACACCATCACCACCTCTACATCCCTGCGTGAACCAGCTGTCCAGAAGCACTTAGGAGCCTTCTTGCTCGATTTCATCATCATCTCAACCATTTTAGAGCACTCAAAGGTAGTTTCTATACTAGAAACTCACTTTCACACCTCTTACACCCACATGCAAGACTCTAAACTCACATGCAAGCATGGGTAAAGCACAAGCACGAATGTTGTTTCTGGGTTTATTAGTTTTAATGTGATTTATGATGATCTAACATGATTTGCATGCATTTGGTGATGATCTATGATGATGTGTTTATGAGAATATCATTATTTGGTTATAAAACGTTGAAAAAGTGCCATGCATGTATGATCCATGACTCATGGAGTGATCTTGTGGTTGTAAACATGTTTATAAATGATATTAGAAGATCTTCACATGATTGGATGATGTTGAAATGGTCAAAATTACGATTTTTATGAAACTTGCCATTAATAGTAACTTTTTACTTATGAAATGAGAATGTGAATGATATTTGGTGTCATGCATGTTCATGGATGGTTGTTTAGATGTTATTAGGATGATGATAAGTTTAGAATGTGATTTTGATAATGTTTAATGGTCATATTTAGCGTTATTACTATTTTTAGTAACTTTTCGGGTCAAAATGTTGATAGATGGCAATTTGGGTTATGTTGACATGTTTAAACGATGTTAGATTGATCATTAGGATGATTTGTAGCATAAGGATGGGTTAGAAATGTTAAAATGATCATTTCTATGCAAAACTAGAAAGTTACTATATTTAGTAACTTTATTTTTACAAAAACCGATTTGTCAACGTGTTGTATGATTTGAGCATGCTAAATGGCTAATTATGTTATAACATGATGATTAGATGCTAAGTTAGATGGTTTCCGATGTTACGTATGTTATAAATGGAAACTTTCCATTTTAGGAAACTTTTATGTGCAAACATGTTGTAAACAACTTATGTGAAATCGTATGATAATGTGCTATGTGTTAACATGATCACGTAGGACTATTGAACATGCTAGAACTCTTAAATCGAAATGCTTTGTGGACCTTCCATAAATGGAAACTTAC
The DNA here is from genome assembly GCA_009363875.1 of Mikania micrantha. Classification (NCBI taxonomy): domain Eukaryota; kingdom Viridiplantae; phylum Streptophyta; class Magnoliopsida; order Asterales; family Asteraceae; genus Mikania; species Mikania micrantha. The sequence goes on along the minus strand of SZYD01000956.1, from coordinate 7,611 downwards.
TATAAATAGTAAGTTGTCCATAGACGCGATTTGCGCGTTTTGCACACGACAAGCACTTACACGGTCGCTACATGATTCACAACCGTCACACGGTTCACCAACGGGTCGTTGACTTGACACGGTCAACTCTGGTCAAACACGGTCAACTTCGGTCAAACATGGTCAAACACGGTCAATGTGGACCAACACGAGCAAACACGGTCATTGTGGACCGACACGGACAAACATGAACAACCAAGGGTTGTTGGGCACAAACACGAGCACTAACACCAACACTAGCACGGTCACTTACACGAACTCACGTACGGTATACGATATAGGTTGCCAGTGACCGACGTGCCATCTACGCAGGAGCTTACGCTTGACTTACTACTCTATCGCTAAGGTGAGTTTACGGCCCCTCTTTACTTTTTTTTCAAAACGCTTTTAAATAGGGGGAGAATACTTGTTGCATCGAGTCAAACATCTATTACTGTACAAACATTTTGGTGTATGCTGGTTTATTTGACAAACATTAAGTGTTGTAATCGTAAGAAGTCCTCACAAAGTCTTACCGTTAATGTACAAACAACGAGGCGAGTTTGAATGGATCCGTTTGGGGTGTGACGAACCCCGCGTGGCGAAATATTGACTGGATGTCATAACACGTGAAAACTTGACCTATATTGCCATGTTATTACGAGACATGGCGGAGGCAAAGACTAACAAGTCTAGTTCGGTATTGACGCACTGACACTTTGGGCCAAGGGCTCGGTACTAACATATGATAAACAGCATGACACACTTTTATTACTATATGTATATCAAAACCTGTGAACTCACCAACCATTGTGTTGACACTTTTCTAACTTGTATTCTCAGGTAACTAGCGTGGCTAGCAGGAGGACAGGAATGCACACTTTAAGGAACGAGCAATTAGGAACTTACATGCATTCTGTCTTGTCATTTGAAAACAATTTACTTTCATTATGATAAAACAATGTTATGTTAAACTATTTACATTTCCGCTGCATTTTTGTCGAACACTTGATTTTCCGCTGCATCATGATAAGACAACTTTTATTCCGCTGCAAACTATCTTATTATGTGTATGTGTCAAACAATGGATTTGTAAACGCATATAGGGGTATTCTATATGACCTTGAGCTGTGATTCTGGACACGTCACATCCACGTGGACATACGCCACAAGTGGGAATTTGGGGGTGTGACAGACTGGTATCAGAGCCTTGGTTATAGAGAACTAGGTTTGCATGTAGTAAACTTAGACTATAGCCATTGCTCAACTTTAGACACTACACTAGTTTCGCACAACTAATTATATGCATAGTTTAGCAATATGCTTTGTGATTTTATCGGATATTTACGAGCATACCATTGGAACCCTTCGCGGGTATACACATCCGACTATGCTTGAGAACTGCGAGATGGGATTAGTGAAAGGACGAACACAAGACTAAAGGGAACTCTTCTATGCTCTGAAGAAGACTCCTCTAGCACGATCTAACTCGAATCGAGCGCCTCCTCCAACCTCTTTCTTGAGTGTAAACCCAGTCAAAAGACACATGTTTGTGGACTGTGACCATAGTATTGACACTCAGGGAGCAAACGTCAAACCCTAGGATGTTTAGTAGTTTGAAATTGAATGAACTAGAATGACTGTGTAAGATAAATTAACGATTATGGTGGCCAACGTAATCGTGAATTTATAAGTACACACGAATTCTAGCAAATTCAAATGACACGCTACACCCACGAGGAGAACTATGTAGAACACTGCTGCTAGTGGAGATTCGAACTCCACTATTTTCACCAAGTAGTTTATTCCCTTATTGTATTTAGTACTGTTAGAATCTAATTGAGCGAGTTGTGCTCATATACATCATATTGGTAATAGTAACCTTCTAAAGCTTATAATTGTACACGTGAAGGAAGAGGATATACTATCTCTATATCACACACAGCAATCTCTAACTGTAAGTAATCCAAAACCTATTGTAGATACATACTTACCAATGGCTGGACAAGGAACGTTCGTGCGTACTAACGATCAATCAACCAATGCTGCTGCTATCGAAGCCATGATAGAACAACGGGTTAACAAAGCTATAGCGGATTACGAGACTATACGCGTAAACAATGAAACAAACAATGAGACTCGCAACAACTTAAGAGGATGCTTATTCAAGACCTTCCTTAGTTATCATCCTCTAACATTCAAGGGGTCGGAAGGAGCAGAGGGACTGCTCCGATGGATCAAGAATACTGAGACAATCTTCTGCATATGCGAGTGCTCTGAGGAGAACAAAGTGAAATTCGCCACCGGAACTCTAGAGGGACAGGCCCTCATTTGGTGGAATTCACAGGTCCAAACACTGAGTTTGGCGACTGCTAATTCCATACCATGGGAAAATTTCATTAAGATGTTGAAGGAAGAATACCATCCCCAGAACGAAATCAAGGAATCGGAGGAGTGTTGGAATCACAAAATGGAAGGAGCTGAAATTGAACAATACACCACTCGATTTCACGAATGGTGTAAACAGTACCCAGAAATGGTGACCCCAGAATACAGAAAGATCGAGCCATACGTTAGGGGATTACCTGAACAAATCCGAAGCCTAATCACCACGACAGATCCCACTCTCATTCAATCTACTATTTGCTTGGCTCACAAACTAATCGACCAAGCGGTGGCACAGGGAGAGCTACCCAAGAGGAGTGAGCATACGAAACCCCAGGAACTCAAGAGGAAGTGGGAACCCAACAACAACCAATCCCTCACACCTCAACAACAAACCCAGCCTCGCCCAACCCTTGCTAAGGTCTTCACTGCCGCTCGGAGCAAAGGAGGATATCAGGGCAAAAGCCCAAAATGCAACAACTGTAACTACCATCACTTTGGCTCGTGCAAAAGGGTCAAATGCACGAACTGCGGCAAAGATGGGCATGTAACCAAGGAATGCCGAACAAACCCTAACCCCAACACCAAACAGAATGCCAATAACCAACACACACTCACGGGGTGCTATGAGTGTGGAAAGCCGGGACACATGCGGAGGGACTGTCCACAACTGAAGAAGGCAGAAGAAGGCACAACAAAGGATGGTGTATTTGTGATTGGCTCGGGAGAAGCCAAGGACGATCCTAACATCGTAACCGGTACGTTTCTTTTAAATAATGTCTATGCTAGCATATTGTTTGATACCGGTGCCGATAGGAGCTTTATATCTAGTGAGTTTAGCAAATTACTAGATATTACCCCAACACCACTAGACTACAAGTATACCGTAGAGCTAGCCGACGGCAAGCTAATTGAAACACAACACATCTTTCGAGGATGCGTCATGGTATTGGCGGATCATGAACTCGAAATCGATTTGATGCCGGTGACTCTCGGAAGCTTTGATGTGGTCGTTGGAATGGATTGGTTATCCGCTAACCAAGCTGAGATCGTATGCAACGAGAAGATCGTACGAGTGACGTTGCAGAACGGAGAACAGATCTCGATTCAGGGGGAAAGACGGGGAGTACCTCTGAACATCATATCATGCATGAAGGCGAACAAGTACCTACAAAAGGGATACACTGCCATACTAGCCCTCATCGCCGAGCAACCCAAGAAAGAGAGGAAGATTGAGGACATCGCCGTAGTCCGCGATTTTCCCGAAGTGTTTCCCGAAGACCTACCTGGACTACCTCCGAAACGACAAGTCGAGTTTCAGATAGACCTTACACCAGGAGCAGCACCGATCGCCAAGGCTCCATACCGACTAGCACCAACGGAGATACAGGAACTGTCTAACCAGTTACAAGAGATGTTAGACAAGGGATTCATCAGACCGAACTTCTCACCTTGGGGAGCACCGGTCTTGTTCGTAAAGAAGAAAGACGGATCATTCCGTATGTGTATCGACTACAGAGAGCTAAACAAGGTGACGATCAAGAATCGATATCCCTTACCGCGAATAGACGATCTGTTTGACCAGTTGCAAGGGTCAAGCTACTATTCAAAGATCGACCTAAGATCGGGCTACCATCAATTGAGGATACAGGAAAACGATATTCCTAAGACTGCCTTCAGAACCCGATACGGACACTACGAATTCTTGGTTATGCCCTTCGGACTAACCAACGCACCAGCTGTGTTCATGGATCTCATGAACCGAGTGTGCAAACCCTATCTTGACAAATTCGTAATAGTATTCATCGACGACATCCTGATCTACTCTAAGAATCAGGAGGAGCATGCTGAACATCTGAGGCTAGTCTTAGAGTTGTTGAAGAAAGAGCAACTGTACGCGAAATTTTCAAAGTGCGACTTTTGGATTCGCGAAGTCCAATTCCTTGGACACGTGGATAATAAACGGGGAATACACGTAGACCCAGCCAAAATCGAAGCCATCAAGAACTGGGAAGCACCCAAGACTCCGACGGAGGTGCGACAATTCCTAGGTCTGGCCGGGTACTACAGGAGATTCATTGAAGGATTCTCAAAGATTGCCCAATCACTGACGTCCTTGACACATAAAGATAAGAAATTCGATTGGGGAGACAAACAGGAAGCTGCATTTAACCTGTTGAAGCAGAAACTATGCACTGCACCTATCCTATCCTTACCGGAAGGATGCGATGACTTCGTGGTGTATTGTGACGCCTCGAAACGAGGACTCGGTTGCGTGCTTATGCAACGCGAGAAGGTGATAGCATACGCTTCACGCCAACTGAAGGTGCATGAGAAGAACTACACGACTCATGATCTTGAGTTGGAGCCGTGGTGTTTGCTTTGAAGATCTGGCGACACTACTTGTATGGCACAAAATGCACTATCTTTACCGATCATAAAAGCCTACAACACATCTTCGATCAGAAGGAACTGAACATGAGACAGCGAAGATGGGTCGAACTCATCGGCGATTATGATTGCGCTATAAAAGGCAAAGCAAACGTAGTGGCCGACGCACTGAGCCGAAAAGAAACGACAAAACGCGTGCGCGCACTACAACTCACGATCCATTCTGAACTGCCGAATCAAATTCGGATGGCACAACTGGAAGCTCTGAAAGCTGAAAACCTTACTCTCGAAGCCATGCGTGGTATGGATAAACAAGTAAAGGTAAAAGATGATGGAGCTTACTATCTGATGGATCAGATTTGGGTCCCACGCTACAGGGGATTGAGAGAAGTAGTGATGGACGAAGCACACAAGAGCCGGTATTCCGTACATCCGGGCTCTGACAAGATGTATCACGATTTGAAGACAACCTATTGGGGCCAAACATGAAAGCTGAAATAGCAACTTACGTGAGTAAGTGTCTAACGTGCTCAAAGTCAAGGTTGAGTACCAGAAGCCATCAGGGTTACTTCAACAACCGGAACTACCAATGTGGAAATGGGAGCAAATTTCCATGGACTTCATAACTAAACTGCCTAAGACGGCAAGTGGATGCGATACCATCTGGGTTATCGTAGACCGACTGACAAAGTCCGCACATTTCCTACCTATCAAGGAGACTGACAAGCTAGACAAACTCACTCGTATCTATCTGAAGGAAGTGGTTACTCGACATGGAATGCCAATCTCAATTATATCTGACCGCGACAGTCGATTCACGACCCACTTCTGGAAGTCTTTGCATAAGGCTCTGGGTACAAGATTGGAGATGAGTACCGCTTACCACCCGCAGACGGACGGGCAGAGTGAGCGAACCATACAGACACTGAGGACATGCTCCGGGCAAGCGTTATCGACTTTGGGAGTAGCTGGGAAACTCATCTACCATTAGTTGAATTTTTCATACAATAACAGCTACCACACTAGCATCCAAGCTGCACCCTTTGAGGCACTTTACGGACGAAAGTGTCGATCACCCATTTGCTGGGCGGAAGTTGGAAACAGCCAACTGACCGGCCGCGAACCTGTGCACGAAACGACTGAAAAGATCGTGCAAATACGCAAGCGAATGGCAGCAACTCGTGACAGACAGAAAAGTTATGCTGACAAACGACGCAAACCGTTAGAATTCCAGGTGGGAGACAGAGTGTTACTCAAGGTCTCGCCCTGGAAGGGAGTCATTCGGTTGGCAAACGGGGAAAGTTGAACCCTCGTTACATTGGACCTTTCGAGATTACAAAACGAATAGCCCTGTAGCCTACGAACTGAACCTGCCAGTTGAACTGAGCAGCGTGCACAACGTGTTCCACATCTCGAATCTCAAGAAGTGCCTATCTGATGAGACACTTATTATTCCTCTCGAGGAAATACAAATCGACGAACAATTGAACTTCGTTGAGGAACCGGTGGAGATTATGGACCGGGAAACAAGAAGCTCAAACTCAGCAAGATCCCGATTGTGAAAGTACGATGGAATTCGCGACGAGGACCGGAATTCACGTGGGAACGTGAAGACCAGATGAAACAAAAGTACCCACACCTATTCGCGGAACAGGCAAACACTAGCAACACAAGTTGAATTTCGGGACGAAATTCTTTCTAACATGGGGAGGATGTGACACCCCGTATTTTCCAGGTCAACTTTATAACTATTTAAATGTTTATTTAAATATTTATTGTACACGTGGCACTAGAAATAGATTAATTTAGTGTGACACGTGGCACGACAGTACAAAAAACACCGACACACAACAAGATAATTCGTGGAATTATCGACAACCAGCACACGCGGGTCAAAACACACGAACGTTGGTGAACGTCAAGCACATTGTGTAGCACAACACTCGAAACCTCACGAAACACCCACACTTTGAACTCGGAAATTCAAACGATAGTTCGTAGACGTGAAAACGGCGACGAACGGATCAAACCCACTAAAATGGGCCTATTGGGCTCTTCAGGGGACGTGTCGCGCTACGCGACGGCCCACAAGGAACCTGTCGCGATACGCGACAGGTGGGCGGGGGAAATTCGAACCCGAAATTCCTCGCGCTACGCGAGAGACTCTCTTGAGCATGTCGCGCTACGCGACAAGACCCAGTTCGCAGAATCTTTATTTAACCAAGACACCATCATCACTAGCTACCCTATTTCGCACAAATCGAACCCCAGGCACTCAAGATCGTCTTCCCCACCAGAAAAAACTCCATTTTTACTCTGTTACAAACCATTATCAAGCTCTTGGAAGCTTGAGGTGAGATCGGGAGCTTAAAGAACGACGTTGGAAGCTCGACACCATCACCACCTCTACATCCCTGCGTGACCCAGCTGTCCAGAAGCACTTAGGAGCCTTCTTGCTCGATTTCATCATCATCTCAACCATTTTAGAGCACTCAAAGGTAGTTTCTATACTAGAAACTCACTTTCAACCTCTTACACCCACATGCAAGACTCTAAACTCACATGCAAGCATGGGTAAAGCACAAGCACGAATGTTGTTTCTGGGTTATTAGTTTTTTTAATGTGATTTATGATGATCTAACATGATTTGCATGCATTTGGTGATGATCTATGATGATTGTGTTTATGAGAATATCATTATTTGGTTATAAAACGTTGAAAAAGTGCCATGCATGTATGATCCATGACTCATGGAGTGATCTTGTGGTTTGTAAACGTGTTTATAAATGATATTAGAAGATCTTCACATGATTGGAT